>JAGTTH010003519.1:0-37036 GCA_022606485.1 Agraylea sexmaculata | reverse complement strand
TTCAGCGAAGAAGCAGAATTAGATAATATGGTTGATGAAAATAATGTTCACATCGCTGTTGTCAATCAAAGAATAATGCTTTGGGCTAGCGAAGGTCGAGGTGCTTTTAAAGACACTGGTTGGTGAAATTTTAATATTCTACAAAAAAATCATAGGTATTAAAAGTAGTTTGGATTTAATTTCAGGCGATCCAGAATATCCCATGCCTGAAAAGAATATTATCGCTGATCGCCCGTACTTTTTCATAATCAAATCTCAAACTAATATATATTTGATGGGACACTTTTACAAATAGCCATAATTTTAACCGTGTTTCATTTGCATTGTATCGATTCAAACTTTGGACTATCTCGTAAATATATTTTAAAAATTGAATTGAACAGTCATTTTGTTCCAGTTTCTTTAATTGGCCAGTGTTGAATTTAAAGTTCTGACACAAATTAGTGACTTGTTCACACACCAATATCCGACCACTTGTTGTTAATTTGGATAATGCTCATTGCGCATGACCTGGCAATCTCATTACTTCTCCTCCAAAGACATTCAAATTCAAAACTAACCAGGGCCGATTCAGTTTAATTTGATTATAAATCGCACGTGAGAGTCGCATAAAATATTTTTTAATATGCTCGAAACGAATCAAATCGATCGTTTCTCGTTGGTAGTTGAAAAAAACCTATATTGCACAAGATTATTTTTATTCATCAATATTGACTTATTCGATAAAATAACTAGACCATGAGGTAATTTATATGCACAGCTGGGCCAATTGGGTGAAAAAAATAGTTTTTGAATAGCTCACAATTGTAGAGCACTGCGCGGCTTAAATTTTTATCATATTGCTTTATTATGAGGTAAAATGTATTAATCTATTTGAATTTTTGGATATTAACAGAAAAATCTTATAACACAATAATATTAATAAAATAAAATTACAATTTTTTACCTATAGTCTGTCCCATAATTATAATAACTGTAGATGTATATCATAAAAATTAATATTTTGATGATATCTTCGGGAGCATCAGGAGCCACACAAAAAGAATTAACCAATGTGCTTAGTTAAAAACAAATGTAATACTTCCATTCTGTATGTTTTATACTTTAAATTCTTTAAATCATCTAGAGGTAACAATTTTTAAGACTAAGATAAATATTTCTCATGCGTTTCATACTGTTTGGAATGAAGATCTAAAAATGGATGCATTTTATATGATGTTTGTGTATCACTGTATCATATAATGTTTTGTGTAAATATCAGAAGTTTAAAATAAAATACTACTTATAAAGGAAATCGTTCCAGAGCTCGAATACGTCAAAACACTTCATTGAACCAACTTGGGCTAAGTCTGGTATTATGTAAACACGCCTCACATTACTAAAAATATATTAGGTGTGGTGATTTTTACTGTTATTAGGTACCTACTACCTACTCACTAATGTAATACTAGATAATATACAATTTTTGAACGTGTATGTATGTTATTTGTATGTCTGTACGGATCCCTCAACCATCAGTGTTACCAGATGGAATAATAATATTTTACTACAATAATTAATACATATTTAAAATCTCGAAACGGGTATTTTAATTATAATCATATTAAATTAATTTCAAAATAATATTAGATATATTTCACAATGCATAATAAATTAAAATTCTCAAAAAACAGTATTTATTGGGAGACTCTTCTGATTGAAAATTTCAATTAAAATTAATAATTATTGAATTGCATTATCATTGAGCATATACATAAATATTTTTTTTTCACTCATCCCCGAAGTATTATTCTCAATATTTGAGTTTTATACACTATGCTTTGTGACAGACTATTCCAAATTGGTCTTATTTCCAATTATGTAATTTAATATTTTTTATCCCCCGATTCGTCCAATATGCGTTAATAATAAATTAGTTTTGATGAGCGAGCTGGTCGAAGAGGTAACCTGATGAGAACTGTGAATCATATCTGAAGACGAGCGACAATTCCATAATTCAGTTAGCGTACAGTAAATTAAAGACCTGAGCTCTTCTCTCTTCTTCATTGCCACATAATACGCCCACAATCTTCCGTTCTGGGACTATTCCCGACCACGAATTCCCTCATATGAATGGGAAAAGTATTGAACTCGTGACCTGCACATCATATGCAAATTTGATTAGTTCGTTCACCTGGAAATGACCAACAATTGCACGTATAAGTGCCTCAATTTTCAATGCAAGAATCGCCAATTTGAATAGAGAAAAGTTTTACAACAATGACCTTATTTTATGTAAAGGCAAAATAAAGAAAACTCCTACAAATGGGCATTATATAATACACCAGTTAAACCTCAATGTTTATCGACACATTAAATATTAATTTTATGTGTTTATATGACATTTATCATCATATTAAAATAATGTTTATGAATTCAAGGAAAAATATATGCAATTCAAAGATGTGAGAAATATTGAATTATATAAAATTTAAGGTATGTGTGTCTACTTATGTTTAGTAATTTGCCTTTTTTATTTACAAATACATATTTGTACATTTAAATAAAATGCATACAACCGTTACATGGTAAACTTTATGAGATTACATTATATAAATGAGAAAAATTTTGGGATAAAGACCCCATACATAACAACTATAATCAATAAGTTCATTCGATTCATGTAATTAAATACTTTAGTGTATTTTTCGTAATGTAAAACTCGATTCATATGCAAAACAATAGTTGTGGCATGTTTACCTTGACATAAAAGATGCATCCAGCACCTGAAAGCAACATATTAAATTTCTTATCCCCTTTTTGTATCACTTTACGTAAAGGGAAAACTTTTCAACTACGTGTCTAGACGTCAGAATTACGAAACCTTATAATGTTTTGAAAATTATTCAATGATTGTGTATTTTAAAAATGCGAGAATTGTAAAGACAGACATGCCCGTGTCCTAGTTATATTTGGTCGAGCTAATATGCATGTATAATAGACAGAAGGTTAGTAATTAAAGTAGAGAATATTGATGGTGGGTGGGCGTTGGTATGACTAGACACCAACAGGATACTTACTACATATTGTCTCCACCCATAAAACATCCTCTTCAATCGTGTCTCGTACACATTAACCGCGAGACTACGGAGGAAAGCGCACATCCAACCATCCATATCCACAAATCTATTACAAAATGATTTGGATTGTGATGTCTGCCTTGTTTATATCCTATTCCGGGGCTACTCCTTACGAACAGAACACAAACTGCGAAGACCTCAGACCCCAAACCAGCGTGGATATGTCTCAAATTATGGGAATGTGGTACGGAATAGAATACATAGACCACGGCAAGGAAAATGGACTATATGACTCTTGTCCCATCATACATCTTTCGGATACCACTTATGAAGTAAGTAAGCATGAAACAATTACTGTTTTCAGCTTTATCTTTACTATAGCACCGAGCACCGGGATCATCATGTGAAATGTATATTTTTATTTATTTCTTTTCAGTCCACTGGCATCGACACCTACTCCCAAAGCAATCACTATGCGGTAATTTTTTTGGATTTTACAAAGCGCTTCATTCAAACAGCTTGATGCTCGCTTATTATCCTTTGTTGCAATGCATCGTAAAAGGAAACAAACAGTACATTAATAATTGCCTATTAAATTAGGAGCATTCGCTTTGTGTCGTAGATTTCATCATTTAATCACTTCCTTCAATATATGATGAATATAATTCGATGTATCTCCCTTTCACCCAATATTTATAATTGCAAGCTTTTGCCATAGTTATATTTTGCATGTTTTTAAACATAATTATATATTTTTAGATGGGTACAACTGAGAGATACCTACGTCCAGGAGATCAAGGTTATAACTGGGAAGAAAGTGGATTTGCTCAAGAATATAGTGTCAGAGATTATCGTACTCTTCGTCTTCTATGGGAAGATAGTTCAGCCACTGATGTTGAATATCATCTACGATACAATAATTCAAGAAGAGGCTTCTGGGTTTCTTCAGCTCCCCATAGTGGCAGCAGAGGTAATATACTTGTTATAATCTAGACATCAAATATTGATTGATAATATTTAATTTCAGCAGGCTCTTTGGTGCCTCATCAATATGAAAAGTTCGCCGGTACTATTCAAGTATTGAAAGCGGTCAGCGATCATTTGGTACTAACTTTCTGTCAGAAATATCCTGATCATCAACTTTTCACCGTGATCCTGGCCAGAGAACCACTTCAGCTGGGAAGACAGGTGATCAACAGCATTCACAATCTTCTCGAGAGAAGAAACTTAGCCACTTGGAGAACGACTAGAGTTTGTAATGGATCATGTGTAATCCAAATCACCGGTGTTCAAATTGCTATAGCTACTTTAATCATTTTGTTCGTATCGTATCTCAGATCTGGTAAAATGTAACACGAAACAACAAAACGAAACTGAAAATTTGAATGTGAACGTATTTATTGAGTGTATTTTATTTCTAAACATAACAAGACTGAAGTTTTTCCTTCAAAATGTGTACTATATAATAAATGTGTATTGATAAAACGGAATAGTAAAATAATTTTATTAATCCGTTTTTTTTACTATTTTACTAAAATATTATTATTTAAACGATTCCATGTAAAATGAAATAAATAAAACTAAAAAGTGTGTGAATGTTTTACAATTGTTTCATTGAATATTTAAAAAAATACTACCACCTACATACATACCTAATTAAATTTTTACAATGATATACCTAAAGATCATTGTATTTTTAATACAATATTAAATTGTTTACTAAGCATCTGAGACAAACTGATGCTTGAATATAATATACTTAAATGAACTTTGTGATGTTTTGAACTAAGAGTAAAATAATAAACCCAAATTAATTAAATAGTACAGTATAATAAAAATAATTAAACAATTTAAGGTATTTAGTATATATATTAAATTAGCTTATTTTTCATAAATAATCTTTGGAATTCAGTAAGTATGTAATGTTCGCTATATTACCAATATTGTTTTTTGGCATTACTTTAAGAAATTTATGATTATTTTCCTATAAAGTAGGTAAATATACATTTCGATATAATTAATGGTTTTCTAAATAAGTATTTTATATTTTTTGAACACCTTCCATTTAATATATATTGGAAACTGCGTTACTCCATTTATTAATAAATCCCTATAACTCTTCACATTATCAATAATTATTACAATTAAAAAAAACTGTTTATGTTTTTTTCATAATATCCAATCTTCCTATATACCCTATAAGAATAATATTTACTAGTTAAAAGTAATCTCTGTGTCCTAAACAATATTAATAATAAAATGTACACTCAGGGTGCACAGTGGACATATATTTGAAACCGGTGGGGTATCGCAAAACTATTACAAATAAAATATTTATTAAAAAAGAATTGTACCCTTAACTGAAGGTATTATTTCGGCTCTTTGGTGGTAATTTAATTTATATAATGTTGTATTATAGTATTATGTATGTGTATACCCACATTGAAAATGCAGTAGGTATGTCCTTTTCTTTCACCTGTTCGAAAGTGGGGACGAGATATTTTCACTTAATAATAATTTTACACAATGTACTTGTTTACTCCTCCCATGACGTGTCCTGATCAACGATGACTCCATCAGCACACATTACTACACCAACACTTGTGGTAAGCACTCCACTTTTGCACATAGCTTACAATCTCTATTTATTCTATACTGATACCATTGAAATTGTAGCTTATTCTATTTAATTACTTATTAGAGAATACAACAAAACCGTCCTAACTAATACTGGTAGATATAAACCAGAAATTCCTACAGAACATATAGTTTATTTTTACTAAAACAATATTTTCTTATAAAAAATTGTAAGTATACAGAGTTTTGATCAAAAAATAACTCTTTCAGAAACTAATACGTCGACCGACAATCGCAATAAAAATGTCGACTACGATTCGTAGTGCGTTCGTAGCGATCGTAGCAATATGTTTAATGAAATATGGCGAAGCGTATAATTACGAACATACTTATTGCACCGATTTAAAGCCGCAAAATATTCTCGATATAAATCAGCTGTTGGGAATTTGGTATGCAGTGGAAATAATCCCTCATTTGGAAACACAGCAAGGAACTATTGTTTATGATAGTTGTCCAGTAATACATATATCAGATGGAGGTTATGAGGTTAGTTTATTAAAAATTAATATTATATTTATTTATTTATTAAATTACATAACGTATTGTGTCCTTTTAGCCTTCACAGTATCAAACAAGTGATTATTCACAATATCAACAATCAGGATACTTACAGCACCAACAATCGGGATACCCTCAACATCAACAACCAGGATATTCACAATATCAACATCAAGGCCATTCACAATCGAGATATTATCCTGTGAGTAAATGTGTAATATTTTTTATTTTTTTTACATTAATTTCTGTTAAATAAATTTAGATGAGGAGTACAGAAGAATATCCACGTCCCGGAGGTCCCGGTTATGTGTGGGATGATGCATACGGAAATTTCAATAATAAAGAATACAGAAGTCTCCGTCTGCTGTGGGACGAGAGTGATGCTAATAACAAAATCGAATATAATCTAAGATATAATAATACCAGGAGAGGATTCTGGGTTTCGTCTGGACCGATTGGAGAATCCAAAAGTATGACCATACGATTTATACATACTGAATATTGGTGTATTACGTCATTTATATATTTTTAGCTTCTCAATATAGCCAATTTTCTGGAACGATTCAGGTAATAAAAGCCGTACATGATCATTTAGTATTGACCATTTGCCAAAGGCTGCCTGAAGCTCAATTATTCACTGTAATTCTCGCCAGAGAACCACTTCGTCTGCAAAGACAAGTAATTCATGGTATTCACCAGCTATTGAATAACAGGGAACTAACTACAGAGGCAATTCGAAAAGTTTGTAGAAATGGATCGGCCAACTTAAAGATTTCAGCATTGCAAATGGCACTCACACTTTTAATTGCCAAAATTATGCCTTCCTTTGTATATTTGAAAGCCTAAACATTATCAACGCGCAATGAATATTCAATCAAAATCTTTAAGCACCGATTTCATAGTACAAACGAACTTGGAAATAGCCACTCAATATGATATAATGCATATGATTTATTCGTGTAAATACTAAATACCAAATAAACATTGTACTACTACAATCAAACTTTTTTTTTACACAACCCCAGATGATTTTTTTATATAATTTGCAAAATATACTCCCGTAAACGAAACGATGGTAGTTTTTGAGACAATTCAATGAATTAATCAGCAATGACCTCGGGTCAAACCAATAAACTTATGTATACACCTCGTGACTTCCAGCCGAATAATTCCTTTTATAATAGACATACACATTAAAAAAGTATATGACGAAGGAGAATCCGTTGATTAACGAAATTGCTAAACAAAATTAGAAATTTAAATCAATCGTCTAATGAAGCAAAACGCCTGTGTTTTATTTTAAAAAAATTGGTACAAAACATGTAATACATTCATTATATTTATATGTTAACTAAATATTTTTTAGTCATTTTGAAGATTTAACAGAACTTTGATTTCGTATAGATAAACATTAATAAATTCGTAGACACGAGATATATATTTTTTTATTAAAATACGTAAAAAGTATCATTGCTCTCATTAGATTTCCTGAAGTCAAGAATTTCCCCTGTATCCGAAAAGGTTATTTATCCCTGGACTAGCAAGTACAATGTACACGTTAAAAGAAGGTTGCTACTTTCATTTTTAACGAAAAGGATTTTGTCGGCGGAAAAGCTGTCAAACAGTATTCGGGAATTCGTCTGTTGTCTGATATGATCAGTGTTTTCTTGGTATGATCGGATTGGATCTTATGAAGATATTCACAACCTTTTGTATTTGTATATTGTAAAATATTTTGAAAATCTTCTAATAATTTATTCCAATTCTCATACATCAATTGTGTGCTATTCTGTGTTGTTATCAAAATGCATATATATAAATATTGTTTGATATTAGTGGCAATACTAAAACCAAATGTCAATATAGCGTGAGTTTTGATAGGTGGTTGGTTGTTCGTACGCAATACAATGGATATAGGAGAACTTTTAGCTTTTAAAGTATTTTTAAATATCCCTCATACTATTTGTGTTTTCTCTTATAAATAAACTATTTTATTACATAGCCGGCACAAACGCCAAGACGTCCCATCGATGATGAACCTAATAACTCAGATGACGAGTCGCCGCCCGTCAAAAAACCAAAAAGTATTTCAAAATCTAAAACCGAAACACCGCAACGAGCACAACAACCTATTTCATTAACTTCTGAGCCTGATATTACTGAACTCGAAAGAAAAAACATTTTAGATTTTGTCGAGAATGAAGAGACACAAGTATGTTTGTATTTACATTTATGATTCATATGTACTTTTATATTACAATGTATCTTTTTTTTAGGGAGATATAATAGACGAAACTGCTGTTAAGAAATTTGTTCTTACGTTTGAGAAAAAGGCTTTGAAAAATAGAGAAATGCGAATAAAATTCCCCGAACAAGCTGAAAAGTTCATGGAAAGTGAGATTGATCTAAATCAAGCACTTCAAGTAACTATTTGATTAAAAATAAGAATTTGATTACTAAAAAATAAATTGCATTATATTTTTTAAGGATTTAAGTGTCATTGCAACAGTTCCTGATCTATATCCTATTCTTGTTCAAATGAAAACTGTTCAATCTCTATTAGATTTACTTTCACACGACAACACAGATATATCAACACAAGTTGTACACTTATTACAGGTTTGCAATTAATGATTCAATAATAATTTTACTCGTCATTATATGCTTTATAGATTAATTAATTGTTTTATTTGCCAGGAATTAACTGATGTTGACATTCTTCATGAAAGTGCAGAAGGTGCGGAAACTTTAGTTGATGCATTACAGGACTGTCAAGCTATTCCACTTTTATTACACAATCTTAGTAGGCTCGACGAGACAGTACAGGAAGAAAAAGATGGTGTTCATAATACACTCGGCATTATTGAAAATATAACAGAATTTCGGCCAGAATTGTGTGTAGAAGTAGCCAAACAGGGTTTTATGCAATGGTTGCTAAAACGACTAAAGGTAAATACTTTTTTTTGTAATCAATTGCTTTTCCTACTTAATATTTAATTGAATATTATTTAATAGCTGAAAGTTCCTTTTGATGGAAACAAATTGTATGTCAGTGAAATATTGTCAATTCTTGTGCAAGAATCTAGCGAAAATAGATTACTTCTCGGTGACTTAGATGGTGTGGACATCTTACTTCAACAACTTGCTGTGCGTATTTTATTTAACATCATTTTCTATTTGTATCAATTCAATAACTACTTATTACTTGATTAGTTTTATAAAAGACACGATCCAGGAAGTACTGAAGAACAAGAAATGATGGAAAATCTTTTTAATTCGCTGTGTTCATGTTTAATGCAAGCATCAAATCGTGAACGATTCTTAAAAGGCGAAGGCCTCCAACTTATGAATTTGATGCTTAGGTAAGATATTACTTAACTTAACAATTAAGTATGTTTTTTTATTAATCTTCAATAACAATTAAAGGGAAAAAAAGCTTTCAAGAAATGGATCTCTTAAAGTCCTCGATCATGCCATGTCTGGTCCTGATGGAAAAGATAATTGTAACAAATTTGTCGACATATTAGGACTAAGGACAATATTTCCTCTGTTCATGAAAACTCCAAAACGGAAGAGAGTCCTCACAACTGATCAACATGAAGGTAATTTATTTTAACTTTTACCTAATAAAAAATTAAAACTAATTAATAATCATAAATATGTACATATTTAGAACATGTTGTCTCCATAATATCATCCATGCTCAGAAACTGCCAAGGATCTCAACGCCAACGACTTTTGACAAAATTCGCAGAAAATGATTTTGAAAAAGTCGATCGATTACTTGAACTTCATTTTAAGTATTTAGATAAAGTTGATAAAATTGATCAAGAAATTGAGAAAGAACGACAGGTCAGTATAAAATACATTTTCTTGAATTTAATTATTATTATAAGTTAAATTGCTTTTTTCATGAAATATTTAGTTGAATGAAGAAAGTGAAGAGCTGAATGATGAATCTGTATATTTGAGAAGACTGTCAAATGGTTTATTTACATTGCAATTGATCGATCACATCATGATTGAGGTTAGCGCTGCCGGTAATCCTGCAGTAAAACAGAGAGTTCAAAGAGTAATTTCATTACGCGGTGGATCCCTCAGGACTGTTCGTCATGTAATGAGAGGTTAGCATAATAAACATAATGTGATTTAATTAAGCTGCTGTAAAAATATTAATTCATATTAACTTTATAGAGTATGCAGGAAATTTGGGCGATGCTGGAAACCCAGAATGGAGACAACAAGAACAACAACATATATTACAATTAGTCGATAAGTTTTGAATAAATTTATAATAGTTCAAATTTTTGATATGTTTCCTTTGATTCACTCGCATTTTTGTGCAGAAATATTTCAATAAATTAAAAAGAAAGTTAGTTAATGAATTTATTGTAATAACAGTAACCACATTCCTGTGAAATACATATAAAAATATATTTAATACACTTCACTCCTTTCTATGCACTATATAAATTCACAAAATATTTCAAATGGGTGCAAAAAGGCAAAAAAAGCATCAATTTGACCTTAAACTTATTAAAAACAAAAGTTCTTATATCTAAATCACTAATCATTGATCAAAAGTATTATACTTATGAAAAAAAGCTGGTAACGAGGGGGCAAATATAAAACACTGGAAAATGATGGTAATTTTGATTAGCAGTTAGTAAAATGGAAATGACAAACTTAACTTAAAGTGTGACTAACCTCCACCGAATAAATTGCTTACAGTACAACAAAATTAAGTGAAGTATGACCTATGTTTAACATTAATTGAATAGTGTGTTAATAATTTGTATATAGAAAAGATTATTTATTTAATTGAGTTTTTATTTAAAATGCAAAACAACAATTCACTTTGAAATAAATATAGTAAATATATTTTCTACTCCAAAAACATCTCTAACCGAGCCTAAACTAGTTTATCACATGTCAATATGGACAATTTGATAAATACGTACCATTTTGATGATATCGGTAATAAAGTGGTTTATTCATCTATCTCCTCAAACCTAATTCAACAATGCACAGATATCACAGCTTATTTAAGCCCCTAATCCGAATAATTTAAATCATTCACTTGTCTCATATGTTAATTCATCAATACAACCACCACTTTATAAAATTGCTCAAGAAGTCTCATTTATGTACATACATATTTCAATCACAATCATACTAATAATGCACCAAACGTAATTCTAACATTGAATTAAATGTTGCTTTGTCAGAAAATATAAAAAAAAACAGTAAATTTTACAATAACAGTAAGTACCATTTAAAAAGCATAAAAACAACACAGACAACAAAAAAAAAATTAGTAATCAATACCAGAACTCAACAAAATTATGAATGTATGTATATTCAAAATAAAAACCGTAAAAATATAATCAACAACAATACTAAATAAAAATGGAATATAAAAAGTTAATTTGTATATTATATGCAGAATTACAGCCGATGCACAAATGATAACAAAAAAAAAAGCTTTATTGATAATATTGAAACGTTTTTAAAATATAATTTTATGGTTCGTTGGGATGACGGGAGCACCAATAAAAAGATTTATATTAGTATAGTGACCGTCTTTGTTTTTTAACCATATCCTGTTTTCAGTGGAATTTGGTATTGTGCACCGGCAAGTGTTTCGATTTGTTTGGCCCACACTGAATTAACACTTACTGTATTTAGTGAAATATTAAAAATCTCATTAGTCATATCCGATTATTTTTATGCAAATCACAAGATGAACATAACAGAAATAATAATACTTCCGATATCAAAGATAAGTATTTGAATACAACATAAGATATTTAACCCTGTTGGACGTATGTAATCATTAAGTTGGATATCTAAAAAAAAGTGTGTATTTTGTGAGCAAATACACATCGAGCTACATTCAAATGTATAATAAAAATTTAACTATGTATTTGAACTTTGTTATAATATTGGCTTGTACAGTACAAAAATAAAAATAAAAAAACCCAAATGATATAAATATGTGTGAGATATTTGTGATACACTTTTGAAACCAGCAATGTACTAATTGTATTTTAGCACTCTTTTGTAAGCACTTTGAGCAGTGCTTCTGGTATATTTTCTTTTGTTTTAGTGAAAACACTATTGCCCAGGAGTTGGGGGCACGGCAACTCACCCGTTTGAATAGAATGGGCAGTTTTCAAGAGATCATAGTTGATTTTTTCAGATACAATTGAATCTTGCCTGAAATTATAGTGGAAAATTTCAATTAAATATAATAAACATATGTAGTAACTTGGTAAACATAAGCGTCATACTTATATTCTGGATGCGAGAGTACAAATTCACGCATAAAAGTGGCAGTTGTCATGAGGTCTCCGGATGCTCTGCGCTGAATCAACTTCAAGTATTGTTGAATTGTACAATGTGTGTCTGCATCGACATCCATTCCACCCAAATAAGATTCTATTAATGCAATCAAACCAGGAAATACTCCTTCCTAAGAAATCACAATCGATTTAGTCATACTTTATTAATAAAAGTATTAAAAATTATGTTTACTTTTCCATTGATTATTTCATTTACAGTCATTAGTTCATAATGATCAGTGGTATTATTTGCTAAACGACAATGTTTTTCAGCTTCGGGTGGTGTGAGTCCAGGTGTGCTCACATCCCGCCTCCACCAAAATTTAGCATCACGACAGGCATTCCTTTTTTGGGCTGTCTGCATATTTTCATCAACCTGTAAAAATTATATAAATTATTATACTGACATTTGCTCAAAAATGTCAAGGCAATGTTTAATTACCTTACTGATAGGAATGATAAAATTTAACTGATAACTAAGTATAACTCTGGTCAGAAGAACAACAAAACAAACAAATGCAGCATTTTCAAAATCAGTTAATTGTACTTCGCATGGTCTAAATTCCACACGCCATCCAATCGAAGATCTCGGTGGTGGTGGTTTGAATCTCATTGTTTGCCAATTAGTAGATTGAATGTTCTAAAATAAATTAATAAATAGGTAAAATACTTAACAACAACTCAATTCAATGTTTTATAAAACCTCGAAATGATCAGTGTCTTCTTTATTATTCTGGTGTATTTTTTCAGAAAATAATGACACTGTGTCTCTGATGAAAAGATGAGCGATATGTTGAGCCAAAAGATGGTCAATATCATTATCCCGAAGGCGTTTATAGATCTTCTCATCATATGTCAAAGGAATATCATTGTATCTAAAAATAATTTACTTTTGTATAAAACATACGATTGCATTAATCAAATGCAAGAAATATTTTTACTTTTCATTTTGAGGAGAAAGATAAGAGTCGATAGAATCATATCTGGATTTATGAATACGAAATTTATCTTTCGATCCCAGGGGTTCGAGACCTCTTTCACCTCGAGTGCGGCAATCAACAGAACCTGATATAACATTCCAGCGGCAATCTACATCAGTCAATATTCCGCGAAATATTGGAGAAGCAGCAGATAGAGCAAGCTAAAAAAAACACATTACTTATGACGAAATTTAAAATATTTCATTTTTTTGGATGTAATAAATACCATAATCGGACACAAAGGTGTTAATTGATCATAGAGTGTTCGAGCTTCATTTATATTGCAAGCTTGAAACGTCACTTGTAAGCAACAACAACCCATCCCAAATCCCATAGCATCCATGTAAACATGGTCAGGCAATGCAGCATCCGGAGCACGAGCATGACTGTCATCAATAGGTGATTTGGTATTTTTATCTTTGAAAACTGAAACAAAATATAAATTGTAATAAATATGATCTCATAGAAAAATTAATAGATAATGATACCTGGCAAATTGATGGCTACTTTTTCACCCCGTCTCATTCTAATATTTCTCGTTAAAGTTTTGAAACGAGGATGACCAGGAAATATAGCATCATCAGGGAAAAAGAATGACTGAGTGACTCCACTATCGGGTGTGACATCTAAACGTGGTGTTGTAAAGCCGGGACAGCCTAATCTAAAATTAAAACAAACATTAATAAAAGCACATTTAATGAATAGAATACTTAAAACTTTATTACCTTGGAAAATTTGTAAGGCTCATAAGATATTCATTCGGGCCAAGAAACTCTCCAACTTCGGCTCTTCTATATCTCATGTTGGCTTCCACAACATTAAAATGTGCCAACAAACCACCGTAAGGTTGACCCGGTGTTCCTTCAATCATATAAGCGCCATACTCGGGCCTCCACAGTGATTTAACACCTAAAATTACATTTGGTTAGTGTACTGTTTAAGCATGAAAAAAAAAAAGAAAATTTGTATTCTAATACAGATAATACACACAAAGGTAAACTTAAAAATCGTGATGAAATATTATAACTTTATCTGGTCTGCTATCAGATAATAAATCATTATATAAAGTAAACATACAATTTGTATACGACATTTTATTATGTCTACAATTATATTTATAAGCTGGTTATTTATTCATAGTGTTAATTTGAGGCATTAAAAATACGTAGTGATCTCAACGTGGCAATATTTTTTTATTAAAGAATATACGAGTAGAAACATTGTAATATGTTCATTTTATCATGCATGTTTAAGTAATTTTTTTGAGAGTCACTAACATGTAATTTATTTTAATTGAAATGCTGTACTTTCGAGTAGTTTTTTTGCATTTTGAATATCTGATGATATGGTAACCGAACATTAAACAAAGTAAAAGTATAAATAAATAAATGAATACTAAAATGGTTGTTGTCTGATGATATAACTAGTATTAATCATACCGAGCGGGTCCTCCTTCTCCTTCTGGTTGAGCGCAGCAAGCAGAGCAGGAGCGGCCAGGCTGACGGTGGCTGAGTGGTTCAGGTGATCTGCCCTCACGATGATGTACTCGACTTCATCTCCCCAGCGCAGCACATCTCCCTGCCTGTCTCGCACGCTCCTGTACAGACTGATGAACTGCTCGATGCCGCTCTCCCGCACGTGCTCCCTCAGCTGCTCAGTCTCCGCCCACTCCAGAGGACTCCCCTCGGTCAGCAGTCCCATGTCTAGCTACTTGTTACTCGTTACTCGCCACTCTCCACTCGCCACTCGCCACTCGCCACTCGTCACTCTCCCCTAATCTCCACAGCCAACCTCACTACTGACAGCACCGTCACCTGCCACTCACTGACAGCCGGACTGGTTTCACTTCGCTATACATAATGTATTTTTTATCAATCAACAAAATAAAAATATGCTTTATCTTCATGGTCTTTTGCTTTCTAAATTTGAAACAAATTACTTGAAATTATTCTCATTCATAAGCATTCTGTCAAAAAAGTTTATTTTGACAGTGAATTCGAGTTTATTTTGTAATCCAACATAAAAATTATGAATATTATGATGAAAAATTATAAGAAAACCTTCATTGTGTTGGCGAATATACATATGACACAATTTTACACTTATTTATGAACATTTTTTGCATAATATCTTATTTTAAAATTGTGATATGACGGTTGTGTCCTGTCATCGTCTCGTGTTTTTTGAAAGTTCTTCGTAAAAAATATAAAAATACCAAAAAAACTAATGAATTATAATTTGGATTGAACCCTTGAATGGAATTTAGGAAATGAAAAACCTATTTAATTTAATGTTACCGAAAAGACAAGGAAAGAGGAAATATTTTATAAATTTGAATTAGTTACAATATTCTTTGGCTTAATTAAAGACATTGTTTGGCTTTTTTTATGCCTACGTGTATATTTTATACTAAAATAAAATGAAAAAATTGAATGAATGTCCGTTGGAAATGTATTGTCTATGGTAAATTATAAAGTAGTGGTTTAGTCTATGGCGGTCGGACGCCCAGCGGATGACAGCGGCTGGTGATGATCACTGCTAATAATAATAAAGCTTCGGATAACCAAGCTACAGTTATGTGCTCCTGGCTGCTGCTCCAGCTATTATAACAGTTACAGTGACAGTTACAGCTGCAGTTACAGTTACAGTGCCTAGTTACAGTTACAGTTACAGTTCCTGTGGTCCCGTATACTAACAGTGGTCCTCAGCAGCATGCAGGAAGACTCCCCTGTGCCGTCAGTGCCCCCGGCGGACCCTGCAGACCCTGCAGACCCTGGCTGTGCTCCGGAGCCTCCAGGTAAGCCTCTGTACTGTTACTGTTACAGTCACAGTCCTCATGATCATCACAATAATACTGATGAACAACTGTTCTGGTTCTGTCAGCAGTGCTACTCTCACAGTACTGTTCCTGGCTGACTGCTTTAATACTGCTGGACCTAAAGCCTATACAACTGTACAATCAACACAATGTTTACCATAATATCACAATTGACAGTAAATCCAGACATGCTTAAATCTCTCTTATTGCCTCACTTATAGACATTTTAATAACTTTCCACAACCTTGCCGTTTAATATCAACTAAATAATATGTTATTAATGAGCTTTTCTCTTATTAAAAGCTGTAACCATCGACCTGACAGAAAACTAAATATAACCTTCAATGTGTCAGACCAGTCAGACGCACTTCTAGATTATTCAAACATTTTGGTTTTATGTTAAAACCCCATATTTATTTAATATATTTCTGTAGTCATTTTATCGTATTTATTAACTTAAATATACCTATTATATTATATGAAAATACATACGAAAGTACATGTGGCTAACCTTTTTTATCAACAATTCTTAAATGCAGTGATGCTAATTATGTGCAGAAGATTGAGGTTATTTTTTTCATTTAATAAATTTAAAAAAATTATATTAATACAAAGTATGTCGTATTTTGCCACTTAATTATAACCTTTATTTTAAATCATATACATATAATTATTTTGTTTATTATTAATAGTAAAAATGATTTCAAACAAATATTATACATTTCTATGGTCGATAAACTGTCTATATGTGTTACAATTTGTCTCCAAATAAAATTCTTTTGATATGCTTATCCTTTCCTTAAAAAAGAATACATTATAATGCGTGTCTTTAATTTTTATACTAATTGTTGTACATAGAACAAGTGTCCGAATTTATACAAGCGGGGAATTCTATTAAATTCCACGTATGTCTACAAAGTGTGAAATTTGCTCTAGAAACATAGGAATTTCTTATATCCCCTAAACCTATTGATTCGAATGTTGACTGTTTATTTTTGTGCAATCCATTGATTTGTATTATAACAATTTACGACTGTATTTTTCCAAGAATGTGACATGGAAGACGGTTTAATGTTAGTTGTTAATTTGAAGGGATGATATATTTGTATAGAAATAAGTGGAAGATGCTGGTGAGGGAAGCCTTGGTTCATCAACTGGAGTGATTATAATGATGATGATGATGGCATATTTGTAGTATTTCACTTGATCGTGGTGAATATTAGTGCAGGTGAGTGCAGTCCAGCTGCTTCACCTGTTACTATATTCGCTCCACTGAACTGCTTCCTGTCGGAAATGTTCCTATATGTACCGATTCCAAAATAATCCTAACCGTTAAATTTACACACACCTATATTTCTCATAATTATCATCGTCTTACCGAAATTGATATGGTATACATACATATTTTTGTTGATAATTGAGAACTGTTCGACTGTATATTGAAATTAACTTTGTTATAAACATAAGAGTGGCTAAATGCGTGGTTAGTTCAACTGGATCAAGTGGCCAAAAACATGAGTTACCTGGCAAACATTATACTGTAAACATCTCTCTTCATATCTTCAGTTATATTTCACAGTAAAATGGGTAAATGCATTGTTACTACATGTCAATGCTATATCTATGGTTATTTTCTTATCATCACATTACCAATTCATATGCTTCATTTATAATTCTACCTCCTAGTTTGATCTTAACATAATTTTCAAGTTTTTTGGGGTTATTCAAATAAGCTATACAATCTGCAGGCTAGATATGATTAGATTGGATATGAAATTAAATCGATTGATTAGGGATTCGTATTAAAATTCTCCGGGTAAAGTTCTATTCTGAAATCATGCAAATTGTTCAAGTAACATGTGAAAAGTATTGTCACAGCCACTCTCAGTAACGTGTTGAGTGAGGGAGACACACTTATGCCTTTATCGAATAGGAGAGAAGAGTGATGTTGTTGGCTACTTGATGTACTTGAACTAAACACGCATTTTGCCACTCATGCGATATCTTATGTTTATATCTATGGTGGTTAATATACAACTCGAGACTTAGATGTCAGCAAATGCTTAATTTTTATGCAATCACTATAGTAGTACAAACCAATTGCTTGCACAAAAATTAATATAGCTCATTGTTTGAAGAAACCGACCCCATATTAGATATATTAAAAAAATATACTTTTTCGCTTCATTCATAGACCATTATAAAATAAATATATTTGTGTTCTTCGCGGGCCGAAAAAATGCTTATGGCGAGCCGCGGGTTGTCAACTCGTAAAATTTATTTTATTGTTTAGTTTGGAACTACAAAAATTCAGAATATTTTTAGGACATCATGGTCACCCTATTACGAGTGCTAACTTGGATACGGTAAACAATCTTGTGTAACACGAGGCATATTTTCTATGAACAAGGGTTTTACTGATGACATAAATTGAACTATTCTTGGAAAAATAAAAATTACTTGTATGAATTGCGGAATGTATTCTATTATCTTATCAGCATCTATGGATAACAATGTTTATATTTATGCCAGTGTAAAAATATTGTATCTACGAATAAACTGCTTAGTTCATTCTACATATTAGAAAAATTCGATGAGGTAAATATTTAATTGTATTAAATATAATAATTAACTGTTTTTATAACATTGAAATGTTCAAGACGGTTGGGAGTTAAGGTCAAACCGTCTCACGTTCTGCACACAACTTGTATTACGTATACAAATAAACACACATTGGCTCGATTTCGTTTCATATTTCTTTCTCGTTTGTTGCCCGTTGAATCGTGACCAAAGTTGAATTATTTACACATGCTTGTTTTCTTATATTTAAAAAAAAAACATCTGATGTGTTCTTCAAATCACGATTGTTCAATTCGTACGCTTGTATTATGTAAGAATTCAGTATTAACTATTGTAGAAAACATTCGTCGCTTGGTTATTTTAAGATAATAGATTTACCTTAATTTAGAAAAACTCTGTTACGTATCACTCACTGACCTTCCTCTATCTGGTGACCAGACTTAGGCTAAGTGGATGCTGGAAAGTGTAAAATATTTGAGCACTGCAACGATTAATTGCCTTTATAATATACAATGCTTTATTACACATTTGACAATTGTATTATTTTAATTCTCTGATGTTTATATAATATACATGAACAATTATTATACAACCGATTTTATATTCATGGGACAAATTAGAAAGCCGGAAAGATTTATTTATTTATTTATTTACGCCCTGAAGAGCTTTTTTTTATAAGAGGGGTTTTTATACACAACAACGTGTTAATTGTCTGTCGGTGATCTTAACTATTACTAGTTACACAGGTCAGCGACTTAATAATCGCCTCACTATTTACCTTACAATCTCGGAAATCAGATTAAACCTGGATCAAGACAATCGATCTCCCAGTCATAATAACCGATCAAATATTTTTTTTTACTTTAGCGGGATTTGAACCCATGACCACAGTATTTGTAGCCACGCGTCTTATCCCCTGAGCTATTGCACTGGTTAAGATTTCAAAGATTTTAATTTAATTTTATCTATATTATTATGTTATTATTTAAAATACAATAAACCAATTTACCAAATAATAGGGCAATATAATTTAAATATAAGTCGCGCAGTGTCCAATACTCCAAAACACTTACTAGCGACAATTATTCATACTCTATATTATATGTGTACTCATTGAGATGTATTTAATAACAATTAAGAAGTTTGTTTTTTTTATATAGATTTTATAAGTTTAATTTTAACTAATATGTGCATAAATCTACAAATGAATATCAAGCAATGAGTAAAATTTAAACGTAAATTTAATAGCAAGATTCTTAACGATGATTATTATAACGAGTATATTTAAATAAATAGTGATGCTTAGCATTATCATTTTATGCCTTATTTATTATTAAGTAGTATTATTTTTTACTTAAATTTATATATTTTACTATAGAATCGAAATGGGCATACGCAACTATGAAAGCAATGAGAAAAGGCCTGAAAATATGTTATCTATCTAGCTTCTTTTTGAAAAAATTACTTATAACTCTTGACTCCGATCCTCAAGACTAGTTATAAATTGCATACGCGTAATAATAATCAAGGATCATGTAATATTACTGCATGCGCATAAAATGGAGAATGGCTGTGTTT
Source organism: Agraylea sexmaculata (assembly GCA_022606485.1). Classification (NCBI taxonomy): domain Eukaryota; kingdom Metazoa; phylum Arthropoda; class Insecta; order Trichoptera; family Hydroptilidae; genus Agraylea; species Agraylea sexmaculata. The sequence continues at coordinate 16,542 of JAGTTH010003519.1, read as the reverse complement.
GCTCTATTTGAAGTCGTCTGTTGACTTCTTCAGTTGTGTCCACTGATCGTTGTTCGTATAATAGGATATTTGTGAAATTAACTAAAATATACTTACATATGCTGAGGCTGTTGAAGCCATGTTTGGAATAGTCATGAAGCTTTTCCCACAATATGTTCGCCGGAGTTTTGGATTTCGCGCACAAATTGTTCGGAATTCCCGCGAATCGTACAGGTGCCGCAAAAAGATTTATTTCTTCGTCTTAAATGTGAATTTTTATTGCTGTTACAGAAATGAGTAAATGAACTGTGACCGTAATAAAATTCAAAACACAGTGCATGTGTTGTCTATTAAATGTCGTTTCAATAAATGGAATATCGATTATAAATGACTGTTCAATACTCGATAAAATATTTACACAATTTCGTGAGTACGGAAAATATTTGTGGAAACGAATAAAAGTCAATTCTGATTAAAATTATTGTATTATAAACGATGGATTTTTAATACAAATATTTTAAAAGGATGTTTGATATCTGAAATTTTTTTAAATTATAATTTAACCTAACTACTTTCACACTTTGGGCCTTGGCAACCGTATTTTTTTTCTCTAAATATCATAAGCCGCTCTCATTCCATATTATTCAAATATACCCAAACTATATATTCATATTTGGTTAAAAATACTATAGAGAAAAAAATTACCAAGTCTAGTTAGTGCCTAATTGCTTACCAATTCAATTGTGCATATTTTAACGACTCGTTTATTAATTGATATTTTTTTTGTATGACAGGTGATGAAACGATCAAATCGTCCAGGCTGGTCCTGGTCGGCTCAACATCCGAAGATGAACGAGTCCTGCAAGCTGCCGAATGCTTCACAGCCCAGATTCTTCGACTTCCCGATATTGAAGATGAGGAAGCTTTACAGAAGGCCATGTCTGGTGGCCGCGCCCACTTCGTCCTGCCAATCTTCGAAGGGAAAATCTTCGACATGCTTTACAAGTCCGAACATAAGTATGTTGTCTCATCATATTCAGTTATTTTTCACATTATTATAATTAAATTGCCGGCTTCAAAGGACGGTGCGATATGAGTATTGGCTTACATTATATCGTTTTACATTAACATTTTTATTAGTGTTAGATCGTATTATAGTTGACGTGTAATTGATTTTGCGATAATTTATAATGGATTGTCACGGTCTAACCAATTTTCCTCAATCGTCTTTGTTTGTATCTTTGTATGACATCATCACTGACCTGTGTATAATTAATTAATGGTATTAACAACAACGTGGACATTGAATATTTCAACAATATTACTCATATCATTATCATCGATATGTCCTTCTTAAGTTTATGATATTTGGATAATTTTGAGTCGTCACAACAACCCGAGAGCTGTTTGCAGAGTAACTGTCAGATTAAAAATACGCCGTGAATAGCCCTGATTGGTCTCACTGCCGATCACAGTCAATCTCAATTATACCATTATCATTTTTTTACTTACCATAGAAATATTTATATTCTGGAATTAGATGTTTTGAAAAACTTGTTATACTCTTATCGATCTTCAAATGACGTCATCTAAGTAAAATTTGAATACGTATTTATTTATTTTAACAAGGTTTTTTACATATTTTTTAGACACAAAAACGTGTTCATTGTCTGTCAGTGATCTTATCTATTACTAGTTACACAAGTCACCGACAGAGCGGCTCTGACCGACTTAATTCTCGTCTAAGTATATAATTTACAATTCAGGAAATCAGAGTAATCCTAGATCAAGACGATCGATCGGGATTTTATTAATATTATACCGAACCTATGATCACGGTATTTGTAGCCACGCGCTTTACCTCATGAGCTATTACGCTGGTTGCGAATGAAATATTTTTTTCGTTAAAGGGGCATGTCATGTTTGTTTGTAATAATATATATATATATATATATATATATATATATATATATATATATATATATATATATATATATATATATATATATATATATATATATATATATATATATATATATATATATATATATATATATATATATATATATATATATATATATTGTCCTGACGTGATCATTCAATAGAGGGTTAAGTTTATTTAGTAAGCTCGTAATATATCTCATTAAGATGTCAAATATTTACTGAATCGATCGCAAGATTGAACAATGGCGCCAATATTACACAACTGACACGTTTCCTGACGCGTTAACTCAGTCAAGGTTTTGTCAGTCTCGCTCCGATGGATTATGTTCTTGCATCATCATCATCATCATCCAATGAGCGAGCCTTCCATTTTTCAGATTTCCCTTCATGCTAACCACCATATCTATGATTTCCCTCTAAAGTAATTCGTTGCACAATGTTATTTCCACAAACAATGAATATCTGATCAACAATATTACATACCCTTAAAAATATTTACAAATAATGACCCTTTTTCAGTGCCATGATACGTTAGATGTTTGTAATTTGTTGTGAAATGATTTTGGTTATCCAACAACAAAAAAATATATATTCTAAATAAATTACAATTTATTAGGCCATCTTTCATTCATAAAAATTCTGGACAACAGCCAAAAATTGTAGATAATTTTCTCTGCATTTATTTTATTTAAAAAAATATATATTAACACACAGGAAAATATTTATAAAAAAATCATATTAGAATCTAGGTTTTGTATTCAATTTAAAGGCAAAAAAAAGTGTTGTTAGCTAAGAAGTATATCATGGCTTGTTAGTGCTGTTTGAAAGTAATGAGCATCCAGAATATCATAACTAGCTGCCAAACACACTTGAAATAGACCAAGGACAGGAATGTCTTATATGAGTCACTAACATTTCATTCATGATTCTCCTAATTGCGTTTGTTAAATGAACATTGTTGTCCTGAAAGTAGTGAATGATTTACATATTTATTTTCTAATTAAATTTCACTAATTCATGCAGGTCTTTTCATAAGGAAAACTTCAATAGAGGTTTGCCATTATAAAATATGTCACTATGCTGATTATTTTTGTTATCTTATGGAAATTGAAATATAATTATTTTATTGTTTAGAATTTTGGGACCAACAGTTCTGGTGCAGCTTTCACTACAACCTAATTGTCAGCTGCCTGAGAATCCTCGGCCGTTATATTCTCTTACCATGCAGTCAACAGTCATATGCTTCACAGGCTTTAGAAAAAAGGAGGAGCTGGTTTGAATTTTTTTTTATTATTTTAGTACTATGTTGATTGTATTGATACAAAAATATGATTTAAAATTTCAGACATATTTAATTACTCTCATACACAATATGGGTGGATCAATACGAAAAGATATGTCAGCTAGAGTAACTCATCTTATAGCTAACTGTGCAGGAGGAGATAAATATAGATATGCCGCCACTTTTCGTGTGCCCATAGTTAGCCGACAATGGGTAGATCACTGTTGGGAGAATAAGGATAATTTGGATTGTTATGCTTCCGATGATGGAATTATTGTAAGTCAAGGTCACACTCTTCTTATTGTTGAAATAGTCATTATAATGATTATTTATATTTTCAGACACAACACAAACTCAAAGTATTCTTTGGATCCAAAATATGTTTCCTTGGGTTTCCAGAAGAAGAATGTCAACACATGAGAGATATTTTAATTGAAAATGGTGGTGAAACAGCAAATATAGATGACCCTACCTGCTCTCATGTTGTAAGTACATATTATTTTACTTATTTATCCACACTCTTTTTAGATTTTTATAGAAATTAAAACAGGGGATCAAGTTAATTCCAATTTCTATAGTAAATAAAGATGCTCTGATTCACTCTTCATTTCAATGACTACCCATTTTTAATTTGTTTAGTTAAAAGTAGATTTGAATAATTTTATCAAATAGAAGTAACAGATCAATTATACTTTTTATCACCCATAACTTATTATAAATTTATGGAATATGAAAATTTTTCTTGGTCATTAAACTAAACAGTGCAATCAAGTATGTATTTATGTGTAATGGAGATTGGGCGGGTTTCTTGTAGAGATATTTGAAATTTTAAGCACTTACATTAATCTATTTCCGCTTTAATAAATCACTCATTTGTGCATGTCTTGTCAATAATTGTGAAAATCACTTATTCTTAAAAATTTCACCTTCATTTTAATGAAATATTTTTCAAGCAAGCTTTCTTAAAAGGTTTACTTGTAAGACATGAAAGCTTGTGAGATGTTAATTAAAATTGTTTTTAATTTTTTTTTCTTCATATTTTATGGTAGAATTATATTATATGTGCATTTGCTTATCACATTACATTAACCTTTCCTCTGTCCTTGGCACCTTGTTTCAGGTTGTGGCCGGTGATGATTTATACGGTCATTCAAATCTCCTTTCACCTTCTTCATCCCTCCTTAATGATCATCCATCAGTGTGCATTAATGATGTTAATCTAACTATCAAGGATTGCATGAACAATTCTGTCACAAATACACCAACACCAACTAAAGCACATTATACAAAGCATTCACCATCACTTCGGGGAATGACAGAAAATAGTTTTGCAGTGCAATTATATGACAATGATAATAAACACTCTTCGTTTACATCAAACATAAATACTGAAATCACTAAACCATTGTCACTTCATAATAATGATGGGATTTCTGAATCTTCAGTATCTTTACATAGTGAAAAATCAGCTAAAAAAAGATTAAGAAATTCTGATGAAGCTAATTTTAATTTGGATGATAAAACTCCTCATAAACCAGCTGAAGAAAATTCCACCTGGAAATCTCAATTTAAAAAATTGAAATTAAAAGATTCATTTAAGTTCAAAAGTAAAGAAAAACCAGTAATAACACGTAAAAAGATAATAAAAATGCATCAATTTGATCATAGTTATGACAGAGATGATGATAGTGGTGATGAAAATAAGACCATATCGACTTCATTATACACATCCACCCCATCACCCAATAAAGATGAAGACAATTTATCTATATGTTCCATGGCTAGCACAGCCAAAATGGATCGTTCTTTTTTCTCTACATCTGGCTTATTTGATGTATCTATTTCATCCATGAGAAGTACAAAATCATCTAAACCTATGATGCGACTCCGTAGAGGTGTAAAATCACTAACTGCCTCTTTCAGAGGCGAGCGCAAAAAGAAAATTGAAAAGAAAAGGAAAGAATCTGATAGTGAAAGCGATGATGAAAATAGGAAATTGAATTTTTCTTCATTAAAAAGCACCCCATTGCAGACCCCTAGTAAAAATTTACAGTTAAACTTTGAAATATCACCTGTAGAAAATGAAGATATTACACAATGTAGAACACCCTTGACTCGCATATCTGAACAGATTGAATCAGAAAATGCCACATCATCTCCCATTATATTCAAAACTCCCAAAAACTTCATAAGACATACAAATAGATCATCTACACATGAAAATGTAACACCGAAGAGCACTTTCATCATTCCGAAAAACTTGAAGACGCACACTGCCGCCGCGGACAAAAGACTAGAGAAACTGTCAAATAGAACGCTTCCTTTGGTACTAACACTTTCATAATAAGAATTGTATGCATGTATGTAAGAATGTGATGGAACTTCAATCATAATGTCATTTATTGGCATGCATTTGTTAGAAATCTTAAACATATAATAGATATTCAATTTGATACATCAATGGTTTTTAACCAGTTTTAAATACATGCTTCATTCTTCATATGCACTTGTTCATTTCCCGTTTTTTGTATAATTTTTATTTGGGTGTATTGAATCTTAACCCTTTCTGTGCCCAACCATTTATGATTTATGAAAATGCAGCTGCCATCACCCAAGATTCTATAAAAAATATTTATTATAATTTTTAATACATACCTTCAATGAATATCAATTTTTCATTTATCAGAGTCCAGAAAGGGTTAATAACATACAGACGTACATTAATACTTTGGGTGTAGTTAAAAATTACATGTTAAATAATTTCTTCATTGTATTTTGGTGATACATAAATGGTGTTATAAAAAGTTCCATCACTTTTGCATGAAAATCTTTTTAATAAATCATAAATTATTTTAATACATAAATTTTCATAAAAAAATACTACAAATTCCCTCTGGATGAATTTTATATTTTTTACTCAACAACCCCATTCAATTATTTATTTTTTTTTAAATTATATTTACAGGTAGTTGATGAGCATAACATACACGCTCAGCCAGAAACTGGTCCAAAATCTCATGTAGTCAAAGCGGAATGGTTCTGGGCGTCTGTTCAAAATGAAGAAGCTCAAGATGAAAAAGAATATTTATTTGAAGACGTGAGTATATGCTTATTTTTTAAACATAATCTACATTATTAAAAAAAAAAACTTAATTTTAGTATCTTGAGGCACAAATACCTTCATCGCGTCGATCTTCAAGAGATTCGCTATCAAGTGGAACATCAGCAAATGCCAACACAGCAGGTTCTCCTCCCAGAAGTCCTGCAATATTGGCAGGCATAGCATCTCCAGCTCTTTCTGCTCATAGACAAAGAAAACGTAAGCTACGTGGACCAGAAGCTGCTTTACATAAACGGAGATCATCTGTTGGTGATACAGTTCTACAGAATCTTAGTGGAAATTTATTAGATTGCACTCAAAGTCCTGACGGCAAACAGAGTCTTTTAGATGGTGCCTATCAATACTTAATAAATTTTAGTATTATTAAATATATCAAAATAATTTTATATTTGTTTTTAAGAAGTGGAATGTGTATCGGTTACGGACGCAGCTAGAAAACTTATGAGCCCTAGACAACAAGTATTTATGGAACTCCTTCAAACTGAATCAAATTATGTTGGAATCTTACATACTATAGTCACAGTAAATATTTTATTTTTATAACATAAGTTTCATAAATAATTGAGATTGACTGTATTTTTTTATTTAGTTATTCAAAGAGCCACTAGAAGATATGATGAATGAAAATAGTGTTAGTAACAATCCGTTGTTAAACAATACTGAATTGAAAATAATCTTCGGAAACCTGCCACCAATATATGAAATTCATAGGTATTAAATACTAAAATTTATTCTTCGATATTTCCGAAGATCTGTTGAATGTTTTGTTATTTATTTTAGAAAAATGCTCGAAGAACTGAAATGGGCTTCTGCAAATTGGAGTGAAGAATGCAGTATAGGCAGAATAGTCTTAAAATATTTACCTGATTTAGTGAAAGCTTACCCACCCTTTGTTAATTTTTTTGAAAATATGAAAGAAATGCTTCAACAATGTGATAGAGACAAACCAAGGTAAGTGAACCGAGTAACATAGTATGTATAATTTTACTTTGGAATAATAAAAAAAATCCTTTCAGATTTCATGCATTTTTAAAAATATGTCAGACTAAACCGGAATGTGGACGACAAAGCTTACAAGAATTACTCATTAGACCAGTTCAAAGATTACCTAGTATCAGTTTATTATTAGATGGTAAGTTTGTTATTTTTTTAGTTACAATATATTACTATTACTACTACTAATTATAAACATCGTCGTGGTTTTTGTAGATATTTTGAAACATACAAACAAATCAAATCCAGACCATTCAGCATTAGAATCAGCATTATCGGCCGTAAAAGAAGTTATGGCTCATGTTAATGAAGACAAAAGAAAAACAGAAGGGCAACTCCAAATGTTCGATATATACAATGAAATTGATAATTGTCCCGTTAGTATTTGTTTTATTTATGTATTGTATGTACGTAATTTAAACATAATTTATAATCATTTTAGGCACACTTGGTATCTTCTCATCGTAGTTTTGTGGCAAAATGTGAAGTTATCGAACTTTCCAAAGACCTCTCTGGTAGAGGTGATAATCTTGTTTTACACTTATTCACCGACACAATGGAAGTTTGTAAAAAAAGATCAAAGGTAATTTTATAATTGATTTTTTTAATAAAGTTTTTTTCTTTCTTGTTTTGAATTAAATTTAATAAATAAATAATAATATATTTTAATATTTCAACAACAAATATCTTATATTATTATTTTTGAATCTAAAAAAAAATGTATAAATTATTGTATACATATTTATTTATTATAAACATTTCAGGTATTTAATTCTAAAAGTCCTCCGAACGGGTTACATCATGCTGCATCGAAACTAAGTTCTAGTAAGCCATATAGACATGTAGAGCTGATGCCTTTAAGTACTGTGAAAAGAGTAATTGATATCCGGGAAACTGATGGTATGGCATTTTTTTATTTTACATAAGTTCCTAAAAAATTACAATCATCAAATAAATTTTCTTTTCACATTCTAGAATGTCACAAAGTATTTGCTTTAATGTGTAGAAGTAATCAAGAGCTCAAAGAAAAACTATATTCATTTACAATAACTGATGAGAATGTAGATAAAAATCAGTTCCTTAGACAACTGTGTCGACAAATGGCAAACACTGTTTGCAAAGCAGACGCGGTAAGTGTTGTTAAATTAACGTTCGATTTAATCACAAATTAATTTTATTAACGTTCGATTTAATCAAAAAATTATAAATTAATTTTATTTCAGGATAAATTCTTAGCCTGCTTAGAATCTCATCAATTAAATATTGACACTAGTGATATAGCTTTGGGAACATTATCAAAAGCATTTAAGTTTGCATCGAGAACTAGGTTAAAAGTGAGTATAATTTTAATCCTATATTAAATAAGTGAACTAATTATATCGGCTGCATAATCTCAACACTGCTATTGTATTTAAATTGTATATTATTATTATAAGATGCGAAAAATGTCTCGTATAATTCATACATAAAGTCAACGAGTGTTTTTCTGACGCAAAAAATCCAAAAGTATAAACGCCAGATCATATCACATCATTGTTGCTATGTATTATAACTGCCGAAACCCGAATCATTTGAAGAAGGTGTTAGTTTTTCACACTGATTTCAGCTAGAAACAATCGCTGCTATTCCTTGGTTTCGGACGAGCAATCCAGAAAAACCAAACATGATAGAGTCGCTGGTAGTTTAATTTTTTTTGTTTTGCTTCAATTATTTGGGTGATCTATGTTTCGAGTGTGACTTTCATTGACAATGTGATTCTAATAACTACTCTCGATCATTTCCATATTAACACTACTCAATTAATCATTTGTTTGTTCAAGCTATGTAATATTATAGTATGAAAATAAAATTTGTATCATGTAATTGTTTATTAACTGGTGGTATAAATATTTTTTTAAATGTTTGTAGTATGAATTGAGGGGATTTAATTCACAATCTGCGATGAATGTTTAGTTTGGTGATATAGAATATTTTTTGTATGCATTTGTTCCCATGATTTTGTGTTAACAGGATTTCATTGTATTCATTGAATTGCTTTTGTGTCATTTACATTTTCATACTAACAAAATATGAGTGTTTATTTACATATGTTTGTTTTTAATTTGTAGGTTGGGAGAGCATTTTCTTTCAATAAGACTCCATCAAAATTAAAAAGAGCAGTATCGTCAATGATTTCTCCATTTGGATCAACGTCGAATCTCACGCCCGCTTCACAATTAGCTCAAATGAAACTGGCTAGCTGCAATAACATTAATGTGAGTCATTTTGCATCCCATGAAAAATAAAAAATATAACAAAATACATGTGTAAATATTTTTAGGAATTAGGAATTAAAGGATCTGATAACCCTCCGGATGTTCTAGTTGCTCCCATGTCTGTTCAACCGACACGGAAAGCAAAACCTACGAGCATATCATCAGGACCGCTCGGACACTTGTGACACTCTGTACACATTTAACTTATACTCTATTGCATTGTTCTGTAGCCGCAGTCAAAAATGAACAAAATTCACATACGCACATTGCAATCACAATGCAGAGAAATGTGCCAATGATAAACCTGTAAAGTATTCCTGTGATGCCATATTGTTTTCATATTATTGCTTTTTCCAATTGCGTACATGCAAAATGTAAATTGCAATGAAGTGAATCAATGTTGAGATTTAAATTTAGGTTGTAATGATGAAGAGTGCTTAGAATTATATATTAAAGTATATACAGCTGTCTGTCATCCTCAATCACATTTGTATATATCCGCAAAGAGTTAACCTTGTCCAGAAAAAGCTTATTTATTTGACCACATTGTAAAGATAAGGATTTTATTTGTATAAGACGTTCATCAATAACTATGTCTCATTTTATATTTTGACTTTAAAATTGCATTATGGAGTATTACATATTTTTAATTGTATTGTAATTTTGACAATCGTTCATATATAATTATTTTTTTTCAAAACTTATATGTTACCACTTATTATATGTATAAATATATTTCGGCAACTACGATCACTAAATCTTAATTTTTTTTTTGTGTAATTTGAAATGTTTTATTTATTGTAAATTTAAGACTACTTTTGACAGCTCGAAACTCATGTTTGTTCCGTCTTTGTTTAACTGTTTTACAGTGGTGCTTTCGCGAATAACTGTAAATACAGCTTCATTGTCATAATTAAATAGAGCTGCCTTCATAAATCTGATACAGTGCATTTTATATCCTCGTTGATTGGTCATTTTATGTAAAGTAGTGATATCATGTTAGCTCAACCACAAGTAATATTTAATAAAAAGATCTTCAAACTAATGAAATTTAAATTTAAAAAATTTCATTATAATAATAAAATAAACAATATCACATTTTTACTGTTTTTATTGTGTTCCATATAACTCAATCAACAATCATAGCAACATCATTGCTAATTTCAGAATCCCTACACTTGGCATTTTGTAATTCCCTTCTTATCTGCAATAACAAAAAGGTGGATGAAATAATGTTTTTGAAATTATCAAACGTTTTAAATACCTCTGCTGTTATTGTAGGATGAGATTGTTTCCGGAGCAGAGCCAACAAGGCTTCCTTCTGTTCTAATGAAATATCGGCTTTGTACCTTTGGACAAATGTAAGGAATGCTTGATGCCACAATACAGGTAAAATACGATTGTCACGTTCAAATCTGAAGAATGAAGAAAATAATTAATTAGTAATTATTGTTATACTATATTACAGATTTATTTACCTTAAAAAATGAAAAACAGAAGCATCGACGACTCTGTAAGGAAGAGCATATTTTTTGTCAAAAAATATCCTTAAAATAATTGAATTGGCTCCAGTATATTGCATTTCAGCTACTTTTAGTAGCGCAGCACATGAATGTAAAATCGGAACTGAGTTTCTGGCTAGTACGGATCCGACTATTATAGCTTCTCTGAGAGTACAGTTTCCGGACTAAAACATAATATACGTTTTAGTTTATTAATTTAAAAATTAATCGGATACTAATTACCTCTAATAGTGGTAGTAGAATTCCTTTCATAAATGCACCAGGTTTGTATAATGCTTTTCGGAGAGCCTACAACAGTTGAATTATTTTGTATAGAATTTTATTTATGTCTATATCTAGTCCTCGTAACCCCCAAGGATATTATTAATTATGATCACGGTGCACAAGTACATTATTATTAAAAATATATTTACCTGATATAAATGAAAATTAATCTTCTTATACTCTGTTATGTCGTCTCTAATACGAGGCAGTAAAACTAAATTGTAAAATCTCTGTGCCATTTTCTCTTTTAAATTTGATGCAAATATTCGAGTGGCCTGAAATGAATTAAAATGTTCAGTACTGATTCGAAAATTAATTTAAAGATATAATTGTTTTCACACCTGGTAAACGGATGCTGCGGACCATGAAGACGGTTCTGTGATGTATAAAATTTGTTCCCAGTTTCTCAAGTTCGGTATCATTTTGAAGGCTTTTGGAAGTTTTCCTGACCTATATCTCTTCAACACATCTCTGACACCTTCGTATAATTGTTGAACTCTATACAAAATTGATGAATTACAGTTATAATTAAAATAATAATAATTAGACGAAATACCTTGGATCAATTTCTCCCAGCTGTAACTCTCCCGCATCAGAAAATTGAGACCTTAATTCGGTTTGCTTTTCGTTTATTTTATCCATAATAATATCAGCAAGTGTTCGAGTTTTTTCAGGATTCGAGGACATAAACATTTCAAGTGCCCTTTCATCTTCTTCGTCGATTTCAATGTTCTCATAATACGTGTCAGGGCCAAATTCTTCTTCGCGATCACTGCATTCATCTTCGCTGTCAGAACCTGATAAATCACAAATATTTATATTATTGTAGTTTTATAAAATAGATATTTCATATGATACTGAAAAAATCAGACCTTTAGGTGGAGGCAACGGTGGGAAGAAATCTAAAGATGTCGGTGGTTTTTCTACACCTTCTCCGAGTTCTCTTTGTTGGTGAAGAGCAGCCGCTAAGATTTTTTTAGACAGATCGGCATCAATAAACTGTAACCAAAGTTTAAAATTTACTTTAAGAATTCAACATGGTGTATTTATTTGATGACGAACCTTAGAATCGGCGGATTTGACTTTATTTCGTTTGTTTCTGGTCTTTCTGAGCGGCTCATCAATCTGCTCCGCTAATGGTCCTGCCTTTTGAACGTTTCCCCCGGGTACCTTCTTATTTTTTCCCATTATGACGGAAAGATCAACACGTGCAGAGTGACAGCTGTCAAGTGAAATATATGGCTGTACAACCTGTTTATATTTATTTTCATCTGTTCAGAATTAATCATAAAATTTAGCCATTCACCTTTCATCTAGGAAATTATTTTGAATGACAATTTCTTAAACTGAAATTAAGTGATTTAGTAGGATTGCGGGAGGAGAGTTATGATAAAAATAGCTGACACGGTAGGGGGTAATCTTGAAATAAACTATAAAAAGTTTGTCCAAAGAGGTTTTGTTTGTATATTATATTTGAATTTGTAGATATTCATTTGATATTTGCATTTTTTATCGAAATTCAAGTAAAATCGTGCAAATTGGCCATAGAGAACGATACGGAGTATTGAGCAAAAGTGGCGGCCGGACATTTGAGGCAGTTTGGCGCTGTGACGCGTTGCAAGAGGAGTTCACGAGAACAGGAGAAAACAGAACAAGAGCCAGGAAAACAGAACAGAAGTACGGACCATCACCAGCCAGACTACAGGCCGAGCCATGTTCAGGTCCAAGGTGGATGTGGACCGTCATGTGGCGAGGAGTCTGGCTTCTCTAAGGACGCCGGCAGATGTGAGTATTCTGTATTCTCCTATTCTAAATTGCCTATTGTTCTCGCTGTTCTTACATCTTGCAGCTCCGATTCTTCTAACCGTGTACACCACTCGTTTATAATATTCCGGCTGTGATTATAACCTCAATATTGCCACTAATGATTAGCGACAAATCTTACAATTTCATGCATCTATCACAGAATCATTCAAGGGACAGGGTTATAGGTTCAAATCCCATCAACGTTTTATATCAGTCTTACCGTATTATTTTGACCTTCATAAATCCTTATGTTAGCAACTGTATCTTGGAGTATTTTGAGAGATTTTGAAAAATATATATAATATCGCCTATTCTTCTTTAATATCTATCTGAAAGGTATTCCTGCATTTTTGTGAATATTCACAAATTTACCTTGGTTTCACTCAAAATTATAATTTTTATGATTTACTTTGTACAGTGATAAATACCTAATTTATCTATTTTTTTTATTATTATATTCTGTAGCGCAACATCAGATCCTACTCGATTGCCCGCCTTTACTTTGATGTGGGCGATTATGAAAGCTGCTGTCGATATGTTAATAATTATTTGACTATAAAAGATGATAATCCCGCGGCCCACGCTCTCTTAGCGCAAGCCCTTTATCGCCTGGGTCAACACCAACAAGCTCTGAAGTCCTACCAGACAGCTCTTACTTTGGATCCTTCTCAAAACAATCTCATATTAAAAGGTAATTTAAAATTTTGTAATATCTATAACATTCAGTAATGTATATATTCTTTTATTTAGTATGTGAACTACTGGCTTTGGATTCCATTCCGTTGGATGTTGGAAGTGCTCGATATTGGGTTGAACGAGCATCGAGTAATTACCCCCACCACAAAACTGTTTTCAATTTGAAACAAAAGGTAATGCAAGCAGAAGGTGCGAAACCGGATGTCCGTCTGGAGCTTATACAAAATGAAGCTATTGCTCGTCCATATGATTCCAGTCTTCACGCCAGACTTTTGAAATCCCTCCTGGAATATAAAGGAACAGCGGAAGCTTTTCAATATGCTTTCGGTGTCCACTTTGATAAAAACAGAAAATTTGAAGATTCCATTTTGTGGTGTGAATCAGTTATTGAAATGTTGAATTTGCATAAACAGCAAAACAATTTTATAAATTCATGGTCATATTTTCTCTTGAGACTTACCATCACCGAAAAGCTTGTTGAATTATACCTGGGAAATGAAAGGTCGTCTTCTGAAGCTGAAAACATTTTAAAGCAGTTTGACATTTGTCTGTATGAAGCCAATGAAAGCACAATATCGTCTCCTCCATCAAAGTCTGCTGTTAATGATTTGATATCACACTTTTCTGGGCAATTTTGTCTCCATGCTGCTTGCTTAATTCTGAAAAAAGCTTCACGAGATATTGGCGGGTGGAAGGAGTCTATTAAAAATGCTTCGCCATTGTTACTTCTCGCATATCAGACTCCACCATTGACTACGTCAAATGAAAAAATTACATCTGTATGGAGATTGCAGGCAGCTGATCGCAGATGTCAAGCGGGTTATACACTGATACATTTCTATCTGGAAAAACAACAGGCGTTCACAGATAAAATTGCCCAAGTTTGTTCAGGAACCAATTGGAAAGATAAATTGCTCAAAAAACTGTTCAACAACAGTGACCCTGACTATAAAAAGTCACATTTTGTAACATTAAACACATTACAAGAGACCCGTTCCCAATTGCCTCTCATAGAAGACTTGAAGCAAGATGAAATTTTGGCCAGAAAATTCAATGTGGATTGTTTACATAATCTAGTTTGGTACGGCATGAACATGTCCAATTTGTCTGATCTTGATTGTTCCTATATTGAAAATCTTCCATTGTCTATCAATAATTTGCCTAATTGCAGTGCTGAAACATTAAATAGACTTGACATGGAAGCATTTTTGTATTGTACAATATTAACTGCTAAAAATCTTGCAAATAAAACAAGACGAGCTGGTCACACCGATCCAGAGCACCCTGCTGTATTGCCTATTGGAGTAACTGAAAAATTATGTACACCTGCCCAAATCAAATGGTGGGAATGCGCCAGAGCAATGTGTCAAAATGAGATTGATTCCAACAGTAGTGATATGAGAGTTGTCTTGTGTAGAGGAATTGAAACTATTCGATGTTCTGGAGGACATTGCTTGGATCCTGTTTTGATATCAGAACTTGCAAAAATATTTGAAGCTCGCAAAAAAGAAGCGTCAGATAATGTACAAGTTAAATTTTTGGATGCTCGTGTTGCCTTATATTATACAGAATGTGTTATTCTATTGGAAAAAATGAGAGACAAAGTATTTGTCAAACTTCCTGGTCAAAAGCTTTTTGATTTCTCCAAAGAATTATCATCTACCGAATTGAATTCCCGCATTGATGAAGGCAAACTTTATTTAGCTCTAAAATTCATTTCTGAAAATGATAATGAAAAAGCAGCTGAAATTTTAGAATCAGTTAAATCACCATATGCTTCTTTCCATTTATTCAAGATATACAAAAAATTTGCAGATGATGAGTCAACCGGCGATGGTTCTAATTCTCCATATGACACAAAACCTCAACGAACTCTCATGTTGAACAAAGCCAGAGATAATTTGCTCGCAACCGTAGAGAGGTTAAAAATGTCAAAAACCGCAATAAATGATCCAATATTTGACAATTTAGATGGATATTTAAGGTGCATTGAGTTGCAATTACCTGTCAATGATACAAATCCCAACCAACAATATTCCAGCGGAGATTCTTGTGCTAGTGACAATTTGTTACAAATATCTAGACGGCCAGATCCATTGGAAATTTCTGGAAGAAACAGTATGTTAATTCCATCCGAGAATCTCGAATCTCAAATTAAGCAGTTGGTTGAAGCAAATAAGATTTTAGTAAGTGAAGTACGAAAAATGAAAATATCAGTAACTGATGTTAAGAACACCAGTTTCACTGAATCCCCAGAGAAGTTTAAAAAGTTAGAATTGTGCATGGATGACATCAAACAACAAATTGGAGAATACAGGCAGGAAAATGCATCAACCATATCTGAATTGAAAAATGAAATATCTGAACTCAAAGCGGAGCTTGAAAAATTGAAGTTGGATAGACGACAGGAAGAAAATGATTTATTCCTTTTGGAAGAAGAAAATTTTGCAGCTAACGCGAACTCTGTTAATGCAGCAGCTGGACTTTCTTATTTGCAACGTGCCCCGAATTCCCAACCTTATGGACTGTATCCTTCTAATCCATTATACAACTTTTATGCCGGTCAGTATCCTGGAATGCCACTATTTCCTGGTGCCTTACTTCCACCAGATCAAGGATTATATCAAGACTTTTTAATTCCTCCCCGAAATTTACCACCACAACTACCAGCTTCTCAAT
>JAGTTH010003518.1:0-22939 GCA_022606485.1 Agraylea sexmaculata | reverse complement strand
TAAAATAATTTAAAAAATATATAGTGCCTGTTTTTTAAATTAGTGTTTATTTTTTAAATTAAAAAATGTTGTCGATGGACGAATAACAAGGCATTTGGGAAGAGGAACAGGGGTTAGACGGTATATTTGTTCAGGTACAAAATCAAATCGGTATTCCAATCTGTTCCCCGTAGTATGAAGAGTGCTTTCTCTTACCCAGATCAATATTGATACTGTATTTCATTTTGTCTAATTGAATAAGTTTATGCCGAGTTCCATCACGGAATATGGATTGCTCAAATCCAGGGAGCCGTGTCCAAAAATACGCTCATCCGTGAAAATCAATCACCATTTGCATATTTTGATATTGAAAAATATATGGACTGTAATTATTTTTTGGTATTAACTTAATGTGTGATGGCGTATTAATTAAATAATCCGTTGAACACGGCAAATAAATTCATAATCACGCCACGTTAAATCCCGTCTCCTTTGATTTCTCACGTTCACATAAATAAGGAGATCAAATTTGTTACTAAGGTGCAGAAAATACATATTTGATAATACACAAATGAGAACAAACAGGTGGTATTGTTGATTAGTTTTATATAAAATATATTATAGTCGTTGTGCGGCGAGGCGCAGGTGTTTTCGTTTAACTCAATAGTATGGAGCCTCTTCATAATGTGAAATTTATGGATAAATGCCTTATTCGGTAGTGTAATGGAAAACAGGTCTACAGGAAGTGAAACTCTCTTCACTATACACCCTTAGCCAACTAAGTAACCCCATATTCAACCACCCTCAATGAAGCTCCGATAATTGAGCATATAACCGCCTCAGACTTTACGATAGAAATTAAGTGTTTCACCATCTATTACAATATAGACTGCGACGAATAAAAACCAACATTTATTTATTTTATAACTAATTTGAACTAATATTTAATAATAATATAGTAGTGCTCGTAGACCGCAGAGCTCTAAGGTGTTGAACATTTCACCTATAATTCCTATACAATGATGTCGCTTATCTCTCATTAACACCTTTGCCTGAACATCCCCACACTTAGAACTCCAAATATATACCTTGAATTAGGTGTCTTTAACTTTGTAATCCTCGGTTGGAGAGAACAATACACGGGATTCATTTGATGATAACAAGACGAATCTAAAGTCGGTTGTGGCTTTTCCAATCGACTCGTCTTCTCAACAATAATTGAAATAAAATTGACAATGTTGAAATAATCCGTAAAATATTATTAAAATTATTTTTTTGGATGCATTTAATTATAATTATTTAATTGGCTTAATTCATATTACAATAAAAATTGTTGAAGGTGTAGACTTCTTAGTGTAATTTCCACAGAAAAATTGTGCAAAATATATACAGAATACCGTGGAAAATACAACTTACAATTTTCTTTAAATTGCATTAAACAGATAATAATTTTTTTAATATGGAACACACGCACCGTAATATTATTTTATATGAAAAAGTTTGATTCGTCAATTATAATTATATTACGATACATCCACTTAATATACAATAAACCTTTGGCTTTTTATAAAGGTATAACTTATTATAATTAACACAATTTAATTATTTGGAAATCAGTTGAACTAATTATAGATTTTATTGACGATACTGACTTACTGAGATTCTACTGATACCAAAAGAGGCGGGTTCGAGTCCTGCCTGAAATGATTGGTGTTTCGAGGTTAATGCATTTTTTTCAGAATTATTTCGCTTTAATATAATGGTAAAGTACGCGTACGTTAATTTTTTGTGTATAGAGGGAATTTTTATGAAATATGTTTTTGTCAGCAATAGAATAATATAGTATACAACTTGTTTTCAATAGAAACAAAAATATTTTTACCGTAATTGTGTAATGCCAGTACGATCATTAAAAAATATACTAATTAGGGGGCCTAAGATTTTTTCCGTATAAAAAAATAATTTATTATGACTGTGAATCTTCGGTTATTATAATGAGTGAATATATTATGTCATCATAGAATAACAAAAACAAAATTTATTTTCACTATGTTGTCAAAACGCCTAAGGTCGCTGACCGTATTTGCATCAACAACTAATATTGTAAACTCTATGTTGTCATAATGTCTCAGGTTGCTGACCTTGTGTGCCGTTTGAGGTTATGTTCTTGTTTACGTACTATTTTTGTTTCATGAATTCTATGACGTATGCTTATAATATCAAATTAGGCAGTCAATCACCTTTTAAGTAAATACGCAAGATTCACAAACTTTTAAAATAATAATTAAAACTTGAAAAGATTAACTAGCGGACTTGAACTATTAAGAAGGGTTGTGTTACATTTAATGTACTATTCCTATTGTGTATTAATGTATTTAATTATTTTAAGTTGAAAAAAATACATGTGGTATAAATTAAACTTGTATATCAGGCTACCTCGTTTCGTTCTATATTGTACATGTTTTCATTTGTGTAATATTTGATGAAAACAAAAATATTAGTAGTATTCCCAGAAGTATTTGTTTGAAAGAGTCCATTTATCGTGGAATTGTATTAGTGGAGGTATCTAGCCTGTTTGTTAGTATTCATCTATCCAGTGGTTCTCTTTTGGCTTCAGACATAACTTTTTAGTGTTGGGTAAGGAAAGCAGAAAGGGCAAGCTCGAACAATCACTCTCTAGATTACCTGACTTCCCCACTGCGATCCTTTACACGCCCATAAAGTCCTTTATCATTTCCACACTGCCCAAAACTTTTCCGATTGTCCCGCCATAATACGCCCAGATCCACCACTGCTCTAATCGTAACTCACTTCTCTCCACGATTTTTAGTTATATCATTATATTGAAAATTCGATGATATACGGTTTTTTTAAAAAAAATATACTTTTTACTATACAGTGTATAAAACAAAAAATACGACAAGTTAAAGTAATAATAGTGTGCATAAATATATTATCCTTTAATTTTTGTTTATGAAACCATTTTTTTTTTAAATTTGTAAATGCCTTAATTATTTCGGAGTCATGTATTATTTAATAAACAAATTATTGATGACTTCCTTGCCTTTGAGGCAAAATTAAAATCTTAAATTCAAAAAACAGATCCTCCTTGTTAGAACTCCATAGATACATAATTAATAAATGGTAAAAATTCCATTTTTATTCATATATGTAAATATACCTCCAGGGGATTTTTGAGATGGTTTTAACAAATTTTGTTTTTTTAAACACAACGACGTGTTAATTCATTGTGATCTTAACTATTGCTAGTTACACAGGTCACCGACTTAATCATCAGTATTTACATTACAATACAGGAAATCAGAGTAAAGACACTCGATCGGGATTGATATTTTTAGCTGTAATAAACCGAACAAATAAATATTCTATTTTTTGACTTGAGCGAGATTTGAACCCATGATTGCAGTATTTGTAGCCACGCCTTATCTTCTGAGCTATTACATTCGAGAGTCTATCCGATTGTAGTATAATTTTCGTTCTTTCAATCATCTATGGAATTCTACCAAGTAAAATATTTCATATCTGTTATAAAGTTAAATAATAAAAATATTACAAAAATGTCTTTAGTACAATTAATTTAACAATGAGTGTAAAATTAAGCACATGAAATGGTCTTTTTATAAATTGAGACAACTTATTTATATACATACTATGATTTTTTTAAATATTTTATTTTCTTTTTCGAAAATGTTTGAGAAATATATTTTTGTTGGAGTGTCGGTGGGTGAAGAGTGTAAATGGACAGCAATCGGCTGGAGGTCTTTTCCATCTGGAGATGTCTGCAGGAAATTAATGATAGCCATCTGCCCTTACCTCATATCCGTTTACCTTGCCACCCTTATAGAGGTGATCCACAACCCTCTTCTCGTCATTCGGATGACCATTTTTAAATAATTAATTTAATTAAAAATCACTTTTACACAAACATGTTTATCATTATTTATTATGCGAGTACCCAACGATTTGGAGTGATTATGAATTGATTATACCGGACAGAACAATGGTTGATTTATTTCTCGATCAGGGTGTAGCGGTACATCTGTAGGCTTTCCACCAATCTTAAATAACATCTAAAGGAAGAGGAGAAGGACATCAAAATGGTCTGAGGTGGAATGAAGGTATAGTAATAGCAGTATGGCTCTTGAGAAGGTAGGCTTTCTAGATGGAAAGCTGGATTAATGGCATCACTGGAAGACAATTCATTTTATTCAGACTTTGTTCACAACCCAACCTTTGATGATATATTTTTATCAACTAGTCTCCTCAAATTTTAACATATTTTTTTTGAAAACTATATATTAAAGTAATATAAATATTTTTATGAGCATTTTTATAGTAGATGTAATATATTAATGTATAATAAAAGAAAGCAGTTAAGTGTGCACATTGTACAATACTCAGTTACCAGCTAATGCACTTTTGATAAATAGCTTGCTGCAATGTGAACAAGATGAAATATTTGACATACAATTATCTTAGACTAGTTCTCAGTTAAATTAAAAAAAAAATACACCTTACGACTGGGAGATCCATAAAAATATTAGTAAAATCACGATTGATCGTCTTGAACCATGATTACTCTCATTTCCTGGATTGTAAGTTAATACCGGGCGATTATTCGGGCAGAGCCTCTCTGTCGGTGATCTGTGTAACTAGTAATAGTTAAGATCACTGACAGATAATTAACATGTTGTTGTTTTTAAGAAACCCTCTCAAAAAAGCTCCTTGGGGCGTATATAAATAAGTTGAACTTGAAAAATAATATCTTGTTGAAGTTCTCAAAATCATGTTTGCAATTAAATCGATTTTAACTATGTACTTTGCAGTTATTTTTTATGTTTTTCTTGTATTTATTTTACTCGAATGTCAAGAGTATTTTAACGTTTTGTCTGTTTGCAGTTGATGCGGATTACTTGTATGAAAATATACCCGAAAATAAATAAAAAACTTTATCAGAATGTTTAATACTCAATATTGTTAATGCTCATCTATGTATAAAAATTATGTTTGTATCCGGGGTCATTATACGTATTTCAGTATACCGAAATGAAATTTAATTAAAATATGATATCAGAACGAGCACAAAGGATTAAATAATAAAAAGCCCCGACTTGTAGAGATTAATGCAAGCGCTGTGAAGAATTAATTTGAGTACGTGTTTTTGTTCATCCCCATAGTCAGGTGAGCTTACGAATAAAGCTCTGCTGAAAAACCAACACGCATTGTGTGTTATTACGGATAAAGTACTTTGCTCAAGCCTCCATTAATTGGGGTGCTAATTCCTACCTTGAGGTGTTTTTATAAGAGATAATAATATGCCCTCTTAATGGTCTCGAAAACTTAATTATCGTCTGGATTCACGTTTTATTGAATTAATGGTTAGTTCGATGAAAATGATGTTTGTAAAATTAATTGGTTATGTGTGAATGTTTACAATAATTGATTTTAATTCGACTTTTAATATAATATTAAATAAATATCGTGACGCCTTCCCTATTGACGGAAGTCGCTTGTAAAGTTTGGGATTCCTAGGCGTGCGTCGCCTTAAACGTACACCGTAAAGACGGTACAAGAGTTGCTTTTCTGTACTTTTGATCGGTTTTTTATTAATTAGTGCCTCGACCGAGGCTCAAACGAGGCATTAACTAACCAAAAAACCAATCATAAGTGTAGCCAAGTAACTTTACTATCGTATTTAAGGTGTACGTTTACGTATGCCTGGGAATTCATTACCTTAGGGTTTGACCAGACCACCGTAGCCTTTACGGGAGTATATAATAGATATGGTTTCCCAGACCATTCAACAACAATGAGTCCTTCAGATATAGTTCGCTTCGCTAGATCTATCAAGTGACACCAGTGGACTCTATTTTTGCTGGCGCTGTGGATCGAAACCGAGAGTCTCATTCACGAATCCGTCACACTAACCACTGGGCTACCAGGCGGCTCATATAATATTATAAAAACACGTAAATTAAATATATATATATATATATATAAAATGACAAAGTTAAAACATACTACGAATCACAAACAATATATTTGTAGTAGTCATTATAGTGTATAATATATTTAGAATGACAGGTGATTGGTTGCATAGGAATACGATGCCGCCGACTAATCCCGGGATTATTTCAACACCAGTTCGGTTTCCCGGTGATGCCCGTATAAATTCATTCTCCTGTCTTCGCGAAAAGGATTATCCGGGAACATTTCAATTAGGAACAAGTGCAAACTCGGCCGTGATAATATCCTAATGGAATTATGTGCCCACTGTTTCGAGATCTGCCCTCCGGGGATTTAGCAGTCCACCTTATCGACGAACTATTATAATAATATCATTTTACACGTGGAAAATATTTATACAATTGCTTATACTCATGTCTTTGGATATATTCCCACTTTTCCTATGAGAATCGTTCGTGTGAATGCATTTGGTAAAACGATTTTAGAAAAGACTCATGGAAAGAAAGTTAGGGCAGGTGGTGGTGTATTTTTGAGCAAAGTGCAAAGTAAATTTCGGTATCTCTTGCTTGCATGGCTACCCTTGCTACACTTTTTATTAACTTTACAACCTTCAACACCTCAAACACCTGCCCCAACTCTTCAATTCTTGGGTCTTAGCACCCCATCAAAAAAGTAAATAATCTTAAGCGTTTGGTAATTGGATATTTTTTGTTACAGGTATGGTTATGTTGACATTGACAAGATAGCAAATTGGCACAAAGTAATCGATAAATTGCGATTTGGTAAGCCCATTGTGAAAATGTACACCGGTGAAAAGTGAAAGGAGACGAATCTCCCCTCAATTGCTTTCAGGCGGTAAAAGGCTGTAAAAATATTGCGTCTCGAATACCCCTACAAGCTCGTTATATAGAGGATAGAATCAAGCAAAATGGGGGTGAAAGAGGGTGGATCTTCCGTCTCTTTGTCGAAATATGAGCATGAAAAGTTTTTGCGGACATAAAAAGGTACTGCTTCAGGTAACGACGCGTCGAATTACTACGTCAATAAAAATACATTCTTTATCTACGATGTATTTCGAGAAATCATACATGATTCAAAATATACTATATTAACAAAATTATTGAGCTCATTATAAAAACACAATTCTTGCTATTCTATTCTTAAGTAAATGTTGTATATTTTTTTAAAGTTTTAGTTTGATCAAATCTGTAATAGGTTACTAATATTTCATTGAAAGTACACTAATAATAATCTTCAAAAATAAATTTAGTTAGAATATAACTAGTTTTTAAGGTTCTTGGGATTTATTAGATAAATATGATTTTAAAATCATTCAGATACAAATTGCCTTATTTTAAATTTAATATTATCAGATAGTAAATATGCTAGAAAATGTAATCGTATAGGAAAAAAATATACTCGTATATGTATGGTTAAAATTTTCATTGAATGGGTTTTCAGATATGTAAATCATTGGCTATCTACGTAAATTATAAAGGAGGTTTTGATAATTATTAAATAAATTAGGTTATTTAATAATTCTTACAACTAAATAGTTTAAACTTTGCTCGTTTTTTCAGATGGATAATATTTTGGCTATTTCGTTCAGTTGTCGCTTGTATATATTTTTGGCATTTTTTTAGTACATTCACACACCTTGTTTTGGGTTGGCAATATTTGTCCAGCAGTCCAGTTATCTTGAAGTTGGTATGGCCAAATAAACAAGGGGTTGTAATATGTTTTATATCGAAAAGGCCACATCTGTTGGCGACACGTTATTACAGGTGCCGCGATATATGGCCATCGTGCGTGTTCACTGGTGAAACTCGATCCTGTTCCCCTCTTTGCCATACACATATTGGTATATTATATAGCATACTTTTCTTACTAAGGTAGTTTAAAATATTTACAAAAATTTATTTGTGATTTTCCGATGGAAAATAACCAATGTTCTATCGATAAAATATTCAGAATGAGATTAATCTCTGCCAACAACGACATAAGAAGCGGAGAGTTATGAATAAATAAAACCGTATTTTTTTTATCTAATACGAATAATTTTCATGTCTATTGTGAATAACAGAATTTCGAGACGAGAATTTCAGTGATTTTGCCTCATTTTCATATAACCCAAAAATGTACCACTAAATCTAATATAACATTTCTTTTTAATTTTATAATAACATATAGCAGTGATTCTAATTTTCATATTTACATATATATGTATGTACATATCGACGGGCTCGACTAAGAGTAATATGACTCGGGATATTACCTTTTTAACTTTTTCTCATTTTATTATTTAATAAATTATTGCGCATATTCTGACAAAAAATCACGATTCTAGTGCTTAAATTGAGAAAGATAGGTTTTTTCTTATGGGGTACGTTTCGAGTTATCGCCCACGGGAGAAAAATTTGACGCTCGAGTAATACGAACGGAGACATCGCCTTCTTAGTCGTTCATTTGCTAAACACTGTGGGCGATATCTTCAGGTAGCTTAGTCTTCATTGCGCACACCGACACCATATACGTGTGAACAATCATGTGTGTATTAGTAACCAATAAGACACGGCTATGACTCCTCACCACCATCACTATCAGTCCCTTTCTTCCTGCCTTATAATACTCATACAATACTCACCAACAATTACACATTTCAAAAAAGATTCAAACATTTCAAGGATGGCACAATACTTCTTCTTCACGATCACTTATTTAAACTCTACTTTACTAAAATAATTTCATTTTTAATAATAATTTAATATTATTATTTTAAAAACATATTTTTCAGTGATAATATTAAATAATAACAGTGATATTTTTTTTAAAGTGGTCGAAACAAAGACTCCCTGCTTTGTAATAATATTGGTGGATTATCAACACTTTTGAAACAAAAAACTATAAGTAGCTCTTGGGTTTTACAAATATTTCCAACAGGTGTGTTTTTATCAGCAAAATCAACAGAATGATGAAATACCCTGTTATTTGTAATATATTCAAACAAAACTGCAATTCCAATAAATACGATAATATAAAGTAGTGAGTATTATAAGAATAGAGTTCCTATGGTCTTATTCAGTGAAGTGGTCAAGTCATATGGCTATTGTATTGTGAACATAATATATTACTAATATCCTAATTTACCGGTTGTATTTTTATTTAAGAACTTGCCACTAAATATGTTCCCACATATGTGAGATGTTTAAAAAACATTTTTTTTCATTAAATAACTATTATTCTCTATTATTATTAAAATAGGGTATTTTGACATAACAAGCTGAAAATTTGTAGAAAAAGTTATTTTTTTTTCAATAAATCACAGAGGCTTCGAAGTTTATTATTAGCTGCAACTAAACAAG
This sequence comes from Agraylea sexmaculata, assembly GCA_022606485.1. Lineage (NCBI taxonomy): Eukaryota > Metazoa > Arthropoda > Insecta > Trichoptera > Hydroptilidae > Agraylea > Agraylea sexmaculata. The sequence goes on along the minus strand of JAGTTH010003518.1, from coordinate 13,610 downwards.
CGGATGACAATAAATACTATCGTCATTTTAAATTATCATTATTTATTTCATTTACTGATTATTTCAATTAAATAACCATTCTTAGAATTCATACATTCATTCATTCTACCACTTAATACCTCGGACATCGTTCAAGTGGTTTGGTAAAAACACTTTTATATTTAATTGAACTGATATTTGTTTCATGGTTTTTTTTTTCATTGATTTTTAAAATCCAAAAACCCTCAAGTACCTGATATTTTTCAAGGGCTTATTCACTCTTATAATTATTGTGTGATATTTTTGAAAAAGTTTCAGTATTCTTTAGACTTTCAACGCCATAACATTATTTTTTTTGTGTATTTCTATAAGATGAGACGACGCGACGGTAATACAATTTTAAATATAATAGCTGATTTTGTTTTATTTGTGAGAAGCCACTATTGAATAGTGATTTTGTTAATTAAGTGTGTGGTTTGAAAACTTTAAAGACTTCTATAAAATGAATAGCGGAAATTTTCCCATTAATATCAATCAGTGCACCTTGTAAAAATAGCAGCGATGACAAAAAAATGGAAAATTATCGACACAAGGTCAGTAACGCAAGTAATTTAAAGACAATATCATAAAAATAGTAGAGAAACGAAAGGATTAAAAATTTTTGGAATCGACCACTAGTAACTATAATCATAAATAATATAATCATTTACCCAATCGATGAAGGAGATTTATAATTATAATTAAAAATATCCTTAGTATATTACGTATATCAGAAATGTAATGTATGAACTAATTAAAAATACAACTTATTAATTGTAAATGATTTTATAACTGTATACTTGGTATTATTGAGTGAGTATTACAGGTATCATATCGGCTATAGCGAGGATAGACACTAATAATGATAAAATGATAGGAAGAGCTAATAAAATTATGTCACATGCAATTCAATATTAATGCATGAGCAAAAGTATACTAATAAAACCATTTTTCAACAGAATGAATGAATATCTTTACCATTTGTCTTTATTTGAATTGCTTTTTGAAAAAAAACATTATATTTTGTTATCTGTATTATATTCAAACAAAACTGCTATTTCTATAAACACTATAGAGTATGGTCATATTCAGTGAAGTGGTCAAGGAATGAATGCTTAAAATAATATCAGTTGGGAAACCTAGTCACTTGAGATATTTAAATACTTACCGGTTGTATTTGTGTATATTTATTTTTGCCATTTGATATGTAATATAAATAATATAATAGAATATAATAATAAAGCAATATTGTAAAGGTAGTGGTGCGAGTGTCTGGTAATGAAGCTGCTAGTAGTAGTAGTAGGTATAGTAGTATAATAGATATTGTGGTGTGTGTGCGTGTCGGTGTAGTAGTGTGTGTGAGGGAGCTAGGATGAGAGTGTGTGAGTGTGATGCATAGTAGTGTGTGTGTGACTTATCATCTCCAAGTATTTCAAGAAGGACATTGAAGACAGCGATAACTCCGTGTATCGCCTTCCCGTGCGCTTCCCCTCCGCAAATCTTCCCTACAAGAACAATTTTTAGCTTGCCCCCTCTTAAATATTGCATTATTACATATTTAAAAAATACTCGTATGTTGATAACACAATGGGGCACGTTTTTCCGAAAACAGTGAAACGATATAACATTTGAATAAAGAGATATTAAATAAAAACCTTAAAAAAACGGTTTTTCGGCCGTCCTGTAAAGTTGTGTTTTTCGACTCATCGCCGTCTTAGCGGAGCCCGTCGATATATAGGGGCGGGAATTCAATTGTTTACTTCTGTTGCATATAAAAATGTATTGATAAACATAAGATATGGCATGAGTGGCTAAATGCGTGGTTAGTTCAAGTGGATCAAGTGGCCAAAAACATGAGTTACCTGTCAAACATTATACTGTAAACATCTCTGTTCATATCTTCAGTTATATTTCACAGTAAAATGGGTAAATGCATTGTTACTACATGTCATATGGACTCAAACATACACTCAAATACATCTAGCCTCACTTTTTACCAAACACTACTTCTTTAACATGTTTAAAATATTGTCACAACCACTCTTAGTGGTCACTAGAAATGTGTTGAGTGAGGGAGACACACGTACGCCTTTATCGAATAGGAGAGAAGAGTGCAACAATACACGAAATTACACGAATTATTTATATGCAATAATATCCATGATTTAATAATTATTTTAAAAAGTTTGAGAATCTCTTGTCAAGAGCCCGTTAACATTTCGGCGGACCATGGCTTCAACAGTCTGTGGTCTGTCGACTTTAAAACCATAAAAGACTACCATTTCATTTCATCCAATTTTTTTTAAAAAAGATGTGAAAGTGTTTTTATATAATAAAATATTTTAATTTCATTTAGAAAGAAAAAGATACATCGACTCGTGGTTAATTTATTTATATAATGTGTAGTTTTTAAATCGAATTAAAAATCCACTACCGTAGAACTTCTCTTGAAATGTAAATAAAATAATGTCTCGTAAAATAATAAATTATGAATATATTTTTCGGCATCGAACGCATTATCGTGTTTATTTATCTAGTTACTAGTTAGTTTCTTGGACGAATTATGCACGATATAATGGGTTGCCTTTATTTCGACCAATTAAATGCTTTCCTACCCTAAAAACGCACGTGCTCCTTGTTTACACTTTACACATTCGTGGTACAAAAGTCCATGAATTTACATGAATTACATGACAATTAAGAAAACCCCAACAATTACATTGGAATTTATTTTGATAATATTTTATATCAAGGTTTGGTGGACACTTTTTGTATGTCGATAAACAATCTGGAGAAAAAGATCATTTGAAAGATTAATATGCAATGTAACATTTTGTTGATACTTTGGGAAACTATGAATATACTGAATTTTGTAAAAATTAGACAGGTTTTCACCAACCCATCGAGACAATCTCATACACGTGTGTAGATAATATATTAATCCTTTAATTATAAATGTTTTAGGAGATAAAAGCTGTAAGATGAAGTTAGTATTGCTGTTATTGTGTGCTTTGAGTGTTGCCGTTGCTGCCAAAAGCAAGAAGGAAAGCACAGACAAAGTAAATATATTTTATTACGATAATTTCAGAATGTGAACTTTTAACTTGTATTATCGCCATTGGCAAAAGTGATAAAGTGGTGCTTGAACTTACACTCATTGTTTACAAATGCACGGTGGCTGTAAATATGGCCAATATCAAAGTAAAGTTCACCGAGTGAAAGATTACGAATGGCGGGAGGTCAAATATAATTTTTATGATCATTTATACAGAACAAAGGAATCTATTGTTTATAGTTAAAAGTCGCCGTTTACTACGAAGCACTTTGTCCAGACAGCAAGGCTTTCATAGTCAAGCAATTGTATCCCGCCTGGGAAAACTTGAGGGGAGTGATCCGTGTCAAGTTGGTGCCTTACGGAAAAGCCATCGTAAGTTTATTGTTCTAATATTCAAACAATCCATGATTCTAATATCCTTAATTTTATAGCAAAACAAGAAAGATGGAAAGTGGGAATTCGACTGTCAGCACGGACCCCGGGAATGCTACGGAAACAAGGTAATAAAATACATCAAAATGCTTTGTTTATAATATTTCCAGTTCCATAAATAGTTGCCTCATTAATTCAATTGATAACCCGTTTATCTGTTTTGGCAGCACATTAATTTATTTTCTAATTTAAGATCCAAGGGTGTGCATTGAAGAGCAAGGATATCAGCGATGAGAAGAAGTTCGACTTTGTCAACTGTCTAATGTCAAAGAAGAACCCCGATAAGGAAACTGAATCGTGTGCAAGCAAATTGAAAATCGAAGCCGGTCCAATTATCGAATGTGCCAACAGCACTGCTGGAGACAACATACTCGCTGCGTACGGAGATAAAACCAATGCCCTTAGTCCGAGACTGTCCTTTGTACCGACAGTGATCTTCAATGAAAAGTACAATCAAGAAGATCAAGATACAGCAATGACTGACATCAAATCAGTTATTTGTAGACTAGCCCCCAAAAAGCCATCCCAATGCCCTTAAATCCTTAACACAATGTATCTACTAAAAATATCACCAAAGCGTGAATAGTCCTATAAATAAAGAATTCGACTTAGACTGCCCGAAGTTGGCTAAATGTTGTATTTTATTTTTTAAAAAAAGACACATTATTAAAGAATGATTTTATTTGGGTAAATATAATATTCACATAAATCTAATTAGTTAAGCTATTATTATATATCACTTAAAGCACATTTCAATACAAGAAAACAAGCGATTTGATGAGTTAATAAAATAAATAAGCGAGAGAAGGATTCAGAAAATTGAATTTCTCAAGAATGTATGGTATGTATTATTAATAATAAGCTTATGCTGCCATAGTGTTCATTTCCCCGATATATGAGGGAGCCATTTTGAGTGTGGCCACTTCTCCGAGCCTGTCGATTGAGAGGTTGATGGCGGATAGTTGTTCTCGAGTTACATGCACTACTCCGCTGATTGATGCCAGTCCTTGTGGTACTTGCATTTCTAAAGTTCCCACTTCGATGCTACCAATATCGGTAGTTGCCTAAAAAATTGTCGCTCAATTAGATTTACAATTTTCAGATTATTTAAGCTATCGAAATCATACCCTCGTGAGTTCCGTAGTTGGGAACTTGGCTATATCAGTCTCGATACATCTCCATGGTCTTCTCCTCAAGTATTCATCTCGTATTTCATTTTGAATGTCTTTTAGACGCTCCTATACAGTTCATGGTAATGTATACATAATTAATAATTAACCTTGATTCGACTTATCCTCTTCATTTTCAACACAGAAAATGTTAGATTTTTGTGTAAATTACACTTATTTTAATTGAGACTGCATATTATAGCCGTGTAATAAAATACAATATGAAAATATTCATATAGTATATACTCTCCTTATAAGTTTATAGGGGGAATAATATATTCCTAAATGCTTTTTTTATTTAATAAATTTAATAAAAAGAGCAATTTGGCTGCAGATTTTTAGTACATATTTTGACTGTTCTTCAACAAGTACAAAACAAAAAAAGTACGATTTGGAATTTGGACAAAAAATTACATTAATAATCTAAACATAATCTTACCAGTAATTGCATTTTCATTAGTTTCTGTTTTATCTTATGGTCTTCCAATGTTTTTTGATATTTCGATGGATCGTCTGGGAATGTGCAAATACCTGATTTAGCCAAGAACATTGTCCACTCCTAGAAGGGCACATATTTGATTAATAAAAATAAACAGGGTATTGATATTATAATTTGAAACACTCACAAATTGCCACTTATTAAATTTATCCCTCAGTTCTATGAGAGAAGTGTCGTTAACGAGCGGTGGTTTTTCAATCGGAGTCAATCTTTCGAGTACTTCTTGACAATGTTTGCGTTCCAATTGCATTCTTTCATTCCGTTCCTTCTCCAACAATCTGCATATTAATCAAATCGATTATTGCAAAATTCACAAACAATTAAATTAATTACACAATAAAAAATTCAAAATTTAATTATCAGTGATGAAGAAACAAAGTCTGGAATTCTTTGTTTTGTGCAGAAAGAAGTGAAAAATGCCTTGCACTTGATTGAGAAATAAAAGATGCAATTGTAAAATAACTCACCCTTGCAAAAGTACTAATTCAACATGAAGGTTGTCTGTATTTTGATAAGTGGGCTTTGTGATAGTTCTTTCTGCAGCGGATGCTTTAGGACTGCTTAAAACTGAATCTGCAAAATTAACAAATTATAAGTAGGCAATTTCGAAATGAGTATAAATTTAATTACATATATTTTAATTTACCATCAGGACCCAAGGACACATTGCCTCCTTTATCAGTTTTCTTTCCATATAATTTCAATTTATCTCTCAAAGCACCGCGTTCCGATTCCAACGAATCAATATCTTGTTGTAGGTGATCCATTGTCTCTTCGAACTCTTTCTCTTTCCTAAAATACAATAAAGTTAAAGCCGTCACAAATATATAAATATTATTTAATCACCTCTTCAACTGGTTTTGTGCGTCTTCTAATTTCCTTGTCAGTTTTTCCACGGTTAATTCTTGATCTCTCGCAGCGCTGTTCAGCTTCTTCTCGGCTATTTCTTTTCTTATTTGCATTTCAGACATTTCATCCTGTTTGGTCTGTATGAAGATAAAATACATTGGTGATTAATTAGCACACAACAGATATTTAAAATATTTACCTTTAATATTTTCTTTAGTTCTCTCAAATCGGCTTCCTTATTTTCTAATTTAAGAGTCAACGCTTTAGTCTCTTCGAGTTGTTTCTTAACTAACTGTGCTCTTTGCACAATTGGTGGAATAGTCTTAAAATAATAGATTATTATTAGTTGGATATAATCAAATTATTTTTAATGCATTTACCTTGGGTTCTTGTTTTAGAGAACTATTTATTTGATACTCTTGTTGTTGTGTGAATTGCGCTAGAGTTGCTATTTCACCGATTGCCAATTGTAATGATTTTTTCATGGCTACAAAAGCGCCGACTTCCTCCTGTAAAATACAAACACATTATTTTATCATGATATTATACTTATTAAATATAAATGCATACTTGATGGTAATGTTTATCTCCGGTGGAAGCCCATAGTTTATTGATTTGAGCGGAAGTGAGCGGAGTCGGATCGGCCATTGTTGCTGCTGTGGCAGATACTCTCGCAGCTTCTTGGACACACCAAGCCACCCGAGAGACTTCTCTGTGTACCGGAGAAGCAACTCTTTCCCACCACTAATAATCAAATTATATAAAGTTATAGGAAAATTCATTTTCAAATTTGGAATTTGACATGTCAAAATATTTTAAATAATACCTCAGGATCGAGACCCAAGCTTGTGATATTTGGATCGGTGGGAAGACGTCTTCGAATAGATTTCAACTGTTGCAGCAATGTCTCGGTAGTGACATTTATCAATTCTAAAAGCTGTGCTAACTCCGGTGATTCTTCTTCAGACTGCAAACACAATTATAATAAAAACAAACCATTCATTAATAAATACTTTACAGATACTTACGGGAAGAAGTATTTTAATGCTGGACGAATCCACAGCTAAACTTTCCATCGCCGCTGAAATTGCAGCACACCAAGCCTTAAATGCTGCTGCTTCGCCAGGAACTTTGTGTTGCGGTTTTTCTATTTTCTCTACACCCACTAAATCAGTATCCGATTGAGCGGCCTGTCCTCCCAAAAGACTCGGTTGCATTCTCACCAGACAAATGTAGCACTTTTCAATTGCTGAAATAGATAATTAATTAAAAATTATCCACAATTTATATAATATTAATTTCAAACCTTCCGTGGAGCTGTTTTCGTCTATTCTATTAGCTTTGATAAGTTCCAATGCTGCGTCGAGTGGCATCTCTTGAATTGAGAGCTCCGGAAGTGCGGCAGCCACCTTAAGCAGTGTTTCTGTGGTACAAGTCTTCAAACTGTGTGCATATTGATGAAGCACACTCTATCATAAATTAAGAAAAAAAAGGAAACATTATTTTTCATAAAGCAATTTGAAATATAATAAAATTTACCAATAGCATGTGAAGGTAGAATTGCATTTTACATCTAAATGAATATTGAATAACACTGTGTGTCTTTATAACGGTGTCTTTGTCGATATTTGAAACCATCGGGAATCTGTAAAAGTATTAACGTTAAATTTGAAAATAAATATGTTAACTACATTAGGCCTCGATAATCCCGATTTTGAATATTACATATATTATAATCCGAATAGGGTATGAATTTTAAATGTTTGGATTATCGAGGCCCTTCTGCATTTCATAAACATACTTTTCTCTTAATTGACCCAGTAATATATCAGCTTTGCAGATCATTCGTGGTATTAAAAGAAGTGACTGAATTGCATCGTGATCACCTATAAACAAATTGTATTTTAATTTTCAGGAAAAATACTATGTACCCAGTTAATTATGTAACAATACCTCCTCTAACCATCAAATGGTCAGGCATATAAGCTTTAAGTAGTTCGGCATGCTCGGCAGCTTGCTGGAGTAGTAAGGCTCTGAGTTGAAGGTCGACAGCGCGAGTACCAGCTCGGCTTACTTGACCGATCATTTCCATCTGTTGATCGGTCACTGTGCGAACTTCAATGTCTACAAATATAAATGTTAAACACAGTGCGAAAAATAAATAAATAATAGTATACGACTGATCTTACTAGATTTATTATCCTTTTCATCCAGTCTGTTTCTATAATCAATACATTGCTCGTTGAGTTTCTGGACCAGTTCTCTAAATTTAGATATTGTGGAATCACGGTCCAAAACATTTTCCAAAGCGGCTTCTCTCTCGCGTATTGCCTGGATAAATAAACAAGTGAAAAATTTGGTCCTTCATAAATTATACATTAAAAAATTAATACTTCTCGGGTGGCAGAATGTGCCATTTCAACTTCTTCCCGAAGATCCATTTCAAGTTCATGATTTGACTCAACAAGTTGCTCGTGAACTTCTTGAAGGGCTTCTAATTCGGCCACCTCCTCCTTCAGTTGTGCAACCTTAAAGAAATTGCATTATTTAGTTAAAGAAAAAAAAATTGTAATCCATAATTATTCAAATACATATTTTGATTGTACGTATATGCCATATTTATAACCTTTTTTCATAATAATATTTGCAATTCATTATTAAAAATGTATATTAGATTTATTAATACCTCATCTTCGAGTGCCATCTTCTTCTCTCCTAGTTGTTCAACCATTTCCTCGGCACCCAATGCAGCATCGACCTTAATAAAATAAATATAATTATTATGAATAATATTATTCAATTTTCATTACATGCACGCACACAGAGAAAATAAAGCTTTGAGATTACAAAACTTAGCGAAACAACAAAAATCAGGTTACATTCGTGCAGACATTGGGATGATAACGGAACACTTTTTCATGGGAAATGACTAGCGTTACAGCGACTTTCAAAATAATAGTTCAATAGACAAAAGCATAAATTTTGAAAAAACCAAATAATAAATGTAAGAATAAAAACTGAAAATAAACTAAGCCAAATGAAACTTACATCGTTTAATTCAATCTGTCCGTTGGGCATCAACAGGAAACAAAATATTTCTTATGAACATTAACTCAATACTAAATAAATTATGTAATAATATTTTGAAAGGACATTTTCCATGAAAAATTCAATACATTCAAGACGAGTTGAACAATAATAACATTACTTCATAGAGGACTTTTAAATAAAACAATAAATGAACTCAGTGCTGTCTGAGCGTAAAAACATTAAGCAGTTTAACATGGATTTTTATATGTAATTGAATAAATGTAAAAAATTTGCACTGAATGAATTTTATTATAATTATTAAAATAAATATTCTGATTAATAACAAACCTGTTCTTGTAAATCAGCTATCTGAGCTTCCAATTCTTCGACCCGGGAGCTGAGCTTCTCTTTGGTTCTGCCCAACTCAGCAATTTCTGATTTCTTCTGATCAAGATCCTGAAATTTTATAAATAAATAATTATTTATTTATAAATGTAGGCTTTTTACAAGTTTGGTTTTTTAGACACAACAATGTGTTAATTAATTGTCTGTCGGTGATTTTATTACTACAGTTACACAGGTCACTGACAAGGCGGTTTAATAATCGCCCCAGTATTTACGTTATAACCCAGGAAATCAAAAAAAAACCTTAATCAATAATAAAGGATGATCAAAAAATACAAATATTATTAAACACTCTTTAGAGTTAGAGAAAATATAAAAAAACACACACAAAACCAGGTTCATTCGTGACAAACCTTCAGTTTTGAAACTGCATTTTCACTCTAGAAAGACAGAAGCGAGATTAGAAGCGAGAGACGAGAAGAAAGTGTAGAGTTTTAATAATTTTTTGAATTTAAATCTAAGTTACCTTTTGCATTTTCTGCATGTGATGCTTTTCATGTGCCGATAAATCCCTAAGACGAACCAGTGTGTCACGAAGACGAGCATTCTGCTGCTCCAACTGCTTAAGTTCATACTGAGAGCCTCCGCTGCCTTCTTTGATCCCTGAAATTATTTCAATTTAGAATCGGTGATTATTGAGAGTAGGCAACGCTTCACGTCGAGATTATGTATACATATAAGACAATGTAATTTATAAGGCTTAGTTATTTTTATTAAAAGTAAGTCCTCACCAGCTGCATCGAGTTCGGCTTTTAATAATTGCATGTCTAGAAGAGCTTCTTCTAATTTTTCTTTGGTTGCATCGAGTTCAAGCTGCAAAGTTTCAGCTTTCTCTTCAGCCATTTCACGATCGAGTGTTGCCATTTCCACAGTTTCAGACAGATCAGCCATTTCTTCAGCATGAGCGTCGCGAGCAGCTATTGCTTCCCGAGCTTCTAATTTAGCCCGCTGTAAATCCCTTTGAAGAGATGCTTGCGATTCCATAATTTTACTCTTGAACTCGGTCATTTGTTCCAGTTGCATTCGTACTCTTTCGAATTCCTTTAATTTCTCTCGATCTTCGAGCCGTTTGATTTTCAAAGTCTCTAGTTTCTCATTCAAATCTTCCACTGTAGACTTCAACGTTGCAATCTGAAGGAAAAATTAATTAATTCTCTTATATTTCGATTAATAAATAACAATTCTCACTTCTTGTTGGGCTTGTAAAAGAGCTATTTTATCTTCGGCTGAAGATTGAATGGGTGCAGGTGTCGATTGGTTCATTGGAGACGTAATACTCTGACCGGGAGTGAATTGAGGATGAAGAGTTTCAACGAAATTGGTCTAGAAAATCATAATACCAATTAGGAATAAAATTTAAACTATATTTTTCAATTAATCAACACATACTTCAACAAATGATGCCCTTTTATTGGATGAATCTGGTGTGTTAACTCTTTCGCCGGGACTTTGAAATGACATGTTAGAAAGAGATTGTCGGGAACCGGCTAACGATTGGCGAGAGCTTAAAATAATCACATACTAATTAAAAAAATATAATAAATCACATTTAATTACAGTTATGAAGTATAGTTAGAATATACATTCGCAAATACCCACACAGAGATCCATTTTTCTTCTCATTATATTAAATTTACATTTAAAAACAGGTAGTTAAAAATAATGGTGAATGTTTTGAAGATGGTGCAATTTTATTTATTAGATAATTATTGAATTATTTTACCTGGACATGGATAAAGACATGGGTTTTGGACACTTTGCTGGAGAAATTTTCCTCCTCACACTGTTTGTTAATGACGGCACAAAAGAAAAACCACAAAGGCGTATTATTTCAAGACGGTTAATTGAGCAGCATGTTATTTATAATTAGATAAGATGAACATTCATGTTAAATGTGTACTACAGAGAGTTTCTAATAAAATATCTACTCACGTTGTAGGTCTAGACCTCTGAGCCTGTGTTATACTGTTCCAAATGGAATGAAAAAAATACAAACAAGAAAACAAACAGTTAAATTTAAATGATAATGATTTCATTTGAAAAATGATAGGAGTCAATTAAATGAACGCTAACAGCCCACATCAAATACCTAAATGAGAATAATTAAATAATGATCTGATATTTATTACCAACTAAACTAGCGATAATTTTAAATTATAAAAAAAAAATACCCTTTCACTCGACTGCATGTCTTGGAATGGAGCGAAGGTTTATCCTTTATCAATGTATCATTAATTTGTTCAGATTTTTTATCGTTCACATTGTAAATATTTGATTTTTGTACAGTTAAATCTTTGGAAATTGTACTGACCAACAATGGACTGGATAATGCATTGTCTTTGGGTATAATTTTATTATTTAGAGTGACAGCAGCAGATATTACATTTCTAACTTTTGACAGAGTTGTTTTTTTGTTTACAGCATAAACTATATTAGCGGAAAAGACAGTGGGTTTAAAATTTGTATTTTTCGAAATAACTTGCGCCTCGATATGTTTCGGAGGAAGTCGGCCGATCACAGAAATGGTAAGTTTATTGGTCGATGTTGGCTTACAAAATGTGCTAAGCATGCAAAACACATTTCAAAATATTAAAAACACTTTCGTCATGTAACAAATGATTTTTCCATTTTTATAAAAACTACACATTTATTGGTATAACACAGATTAAATTCATTATTAAAAATAACTACATCTCTAAAGGCTCAGATATTTATGTAGTTAGTATGAACATTGTAAATTACCTGCTCAACCGTGATCTCGATCCTTTGATGTCTTCGGGAGACGTGACCGAAGTCTCCAATGGATTGTCGTCATCGTCTAATAGTGTCAATTGACCGGAACGAACAAAGATTCCACAGTTTTCTTCGCACTGTATGCACAAATATTAAACAAAATGTGTTAAACTAAGACTGATTAGAACGAAATTGTCGAATATTGTATTACGAACACTAAAGTATTGATGCCCTCGAACGTTTCCATTATTTTTTCCTTTAGGCTCGTCTAAAATGACCCCGATCCATCTTCCGGTTGCAAATGTTAGTAGACCGTCGTATGCGACTCGGCCAAGAACATCTTTACCTGTGACTCGAACACGCTGACCATTACGCAGAGGACGATCTGCAGACATTGCTAAAATAATGTCAATTCATGAAATAAATATTAGAAACATCAATAAGTATTAAATATCGTTGAGATATCTTACTTTGATTGAGATATAGAAATGATGTACTTGTGAAAAAGGGTGAAAATAGCTTTAATTCATGGATCAATTCCTATGACGTTACTAGCTGTCACTTTTTGGTGCTGCCATTAACTATATTTCATTTATTTATTTGAAACATTCTTCATTTTTTAACGATTTATACTTAATTTAGGATAAAATTAAGTTAAATGATAAAGAATTTCTAATAACAGTATAGTAGTAGGATTTTTAAATATGTTATGAAGTATACAAATTTTAGACATTCTTTCTGTGAGATAATTAATACACAAGTTCATGAATAACATAAAATTTATTTTATAAATATTTCAGAAGGGGGTTTTAAAATTTAAAATGTTGATAAAATGATATCAGCTGTTTTTACACATGACAGTTGCTTGGATGCCGGTGTTTTCCGTCAAAGTCATTTGAATCAGTGAGGAATTACTTTAATATGTGCTTGAATTTCCACTAAAAAGTATTCGATTTTGCAGTTTCTATCGCTGGGATTTACAACAGATCTGTTCATCTTTGGAAATGGAAAATAAATTTCGATTTTACATTCTTGCTGCACTTGTTTTGTATGCTTTGTGTAGTCTGTTTATCTTTAACAATGTGTACAAGACCTCTGGTTTAATAATCGATGAATTCTTCCATTTGCCGCAAGGATCCAGATACTGTACATTCAATTTCTCATATTGGGATCCGAAAATCACAACTCTGCCAGGATTGTACATCATTTCATCCATCTTGCTGGGCCCGCTCGGATTATGTACCACATACTGGCTTCGTTTTGTTAATTTCATTTTTTCGCTTATAAATTTTGTATTATTCGTGAAAATGCTACGAGTGGAAGACTCGAAGAATATGTTTGACAAAAGAGTTATACTGCAAGCGTTGAACTTATCTCTATTTCCACCATTGTACTTTTTCTCTCTTCTGTATTACACAGA
>JAGTTH010003515.1:0-24499 GCA_022606485.1 Agraylea sexmaculata | reverse complement strand
TATTAAGAAAATTAATGCTGTGATTTTCATCCATTTCAATTTACAATAGAACTCGAAAATACACTTAATAAAAAAAAATCTCGATTTTTTTAAAAAACATACTGCCATAATAACCTTGAAGTGGGTAAAGCACCCATATAAATATATATAAAGGCAATATTGCAGGAAGGCAGTATATATTGGGGATGTGACCTTGCTATGGCATTTTCATGGATGTGATGTCCCATAGGCTACAAGTATCGGATTAAATAGACAAGGGGCTCAATCTGGTAAAATTTACGAGTCTTCGTAATGCCACAACGCAATCGATGGACGACCTTTGGTGGCCATTTGTCACAGGTCATGGAGCGGATTCATTCCTGTCTTCGAAACATTAAGGACTGTTGTGCCCCTTCAATATTGGACACTTTCATCTCATTTCTCACTAGGCCTTCAACACTATGATATATTACAGCTAAGCTAAGAAAAATAAACCGACGATTATTCACCCCTATGATTAACTACTCCAGACACTGACGATATCAATATCACATTAAATCAATAGGACAACGTTACGTTACATCATTTTTATTGTAGACTAAGTTCAAAGACATCTTAATGTTTTTTTTTGAAATGCTAATGGATACAGCATTAAATAATAATTATGGCGGTAATTTTTATGAGAAGATAAGAATGCGTTTTATTATGATATTTATTGCATCAGTTGAGGAGTGAGTGATTCATTTTAACTCTTTTGTATTCTTTGTATTGTAACACGGATGACTTATACCAGAATGTGTGACTAATCTCTTTGTCCCACTATTTTCACTTAAATATTTACATAAAATTATACTATCTGAAGTTAAGGAAAATATATGTTTAACAGTTTTTACAATGATTTAATGTGATATGTGGCAATTCAGTATTTTATCGGTTAAAATAGTTAGTGTAAGTGATTATTAATAGGTTGCTTTCCCATGGGTGACATTACATGAAAAATTATATTACTTTGTCGTTTTTTTTTAAATTATTGAAGAACATATTTGTTCATTATTTTATATTGGATGAAAGATATACGTATACATCATACTGCAATACCAAAAAACCTTTACATATATATTTATTTACGCTTCGAAGGGTTTTTTAGAAGGTTATTATGATTTTTAATTTTTTACTTACAACAACTTGTTAATAATTATCAATTAACACTTAATTCATTGTCTTTGGATGATATTAACTGTTACTAATTAAACAGGTCGCCGACAGAGCGGCTCTGCCCGATTTCTAATCGCCTCAGTATTTAATTTACATTCAAGGAAATCAGAGTTAACCTTGACCAAAATGATCGATCGGGATTTTATTAATAGTCGTTAGACCCGATCAAATCAATCATATTTTTTTTTTACTTGAACCCCTGAACTATTACGCTGGTTATCTTAAGAGATAATTTAATTTAAATCTACACTCTTTTACATATTATTTTCATATAATTTACAAAAAACATTCAGAAGTGTTCAATATAATTTATTGTTGTATACAAACGAACAAAAATATTTGAAATAGTACCAATATATGTATAGGTATTTGGACTTCAATTTCAACAATGATCATAATCGTTTCGCACGGATGCAAAATTGAACAGTGAAACTGAAAGAAGTACACGTATTTATTTTTACAACTCGGGCACTTTTCGATGGCGGTCGTTTTCGAAACGCGAAAAGACTGGCGTTTCCTGCTACGAATTCGAATCGCCGATATAATTTTATTCTGAAGGGTTGTTTTTCCCACTTTTTATGTGATGATAGGTGGTGCGTGTTTTTGTTAAGTGTAGTCCTTTGGTAGTTTAGAGTTTGCGAACGTCAATGTTGGTTGGTTGTGGAGATGGGTTTAAAGTTGCCCTCGGATGCATTAAATCCCGGGGGTAATGGTAACTGTTATTATTATATGTGTGGTCGCAATTCCATCGAAATATAATCCTACCTAGAACAAGTGTCATTTGGGAAAATATATAAATTAATTCATACAACTTTATTCGACAGCAACATCAAATATACGATTCACATGACAACCTAACTAAATATTGCTTTTTTATTCAGACTCCTTAAAAATCATATATTTAGAGGGATCTTTATATTTTTGCGATGCTCCAACAGCCAAGTGTCGTTGGTTGAGCTTGTTGAATATTGGAGGATCGATTTAGTTCCTGTTCCCGAAGAGAAGATACCGTAACGTTTAAGATGTAAGTTCATAACTTAATTCGCAGAGTGGTACGATGAAGACTTCTGTCATTGGGTTTGATGTGCTTTTGTGGCATTTATCGGAAACTCTAACGACAAATATCGTTATTTAAATGGCTTAGTCGAGTGCACTTTGCTACCTTCTCCACCATACAACCTTGTTCAATATCGAACAATGCTTCAACCACACTTCACTACCTTATTACATTATTGTCATTGTTCGAATTATATGTAAGTGTTTTTGCACATTTTGATAGGGAAATAAAAAGTCATTATTATAATCCAAGTGGGCGTCGTGAAATATTTTGACGTATTACTGTATTATTTTATTTTCACTCATTAAACTTTATTCATAGTTACGCTACACACAATACACCCTGATCAAAAATTCAATATTTAATGTGGAATTTAAGATATTTTCCATTCCCAACTTGGAATCGTATATTTTGTTCATTTAATTACATTATTTTATTTGCTTTATGAACAATATATTATAATTCGATGCGTTATTAAATTCATATGTAGGGAATGGGCGGTGGTAATATATTTACCACATGATTTTCCTGAAAGAAAATTGATTTTTTTCGATAAACTAAAAATACATTATCATAAATAGAGGTAAGTTGTACAAGAAAATAATAATCGATTTAATAAATATGCAGTATATTAATGGGACCTTAGAAAGAATAAACACACCTAGTCCAAGTAATGTAATGAAGTGCATTGACGTACATTGATTATTGTATTATAGGATAATTTTAATTGAGAGATCCGTAGAGATAAAATACATACACGCTAAGTAATTATAGATATTATTTTATTTCAACTCTCTGATATTAAGACAAAAAAACATATGATATACATCTACAGTTATCATATACATACAACAAATATTTAATTCATAGGACTTACTATAAAGCATATTTAAAAAATAGTAAGATTGTTCGGTTAATATCTGAATAATAATAATGAAAATTTTAATAGAATAATACATTTTACCGAATAATAAAGCAACAATATCTATAATTACTTAGCGTGTGTGTATGTTGTATGTCTGTACTGATCCCTCAACCATCAGTGTTACTAGATGGAAGAATAATATTTTACTATAATTAATAAAAATCTAAAATCTCGAAACGGGTATTTTAATGATAATAATATTATATTATTATAAAATATATTAGAGATAACAAATAATGCGTAATAAATGATAAAAAGCCCGTATTTATTGGGAGAATCTCGCTTTTTTAAATATTGTGATGAGTGTTGTCATTATATAAAAACCGCATTAAACTATTTCATTTATAATTTATAACATGAAGAAGAATCTTATAGAAAAATAAACAACTTTAGAGCAAAAATGATATCAAAACTCAAATATAACCCTCATATTAAAAAAAACAAGCAGAACATAAAAAACATTAACAAATTGAAAATTACCCTAGTATGTATAATAAAAATGTAAGCCGCGCAGTTCTCTACTAATGAAGATCGTTTTTTTCAACCTCTTGTTCTCTTGTCTTTGATATGTCAAAAAAGGTCTTGGTTCTCATTCAATATAATTTAAAACTCAAACCCAAATTCTGTGTTAACATTGAGGAAGTACAAATTAATGAAGGAAAAAAAACGCAACGAGCAAGAAGTATGTACTTATTCAATCAACATAATTCGAAAAGTTAAGAGCGACCCTAATGGAAATGTGCTTCCATGTTTAGGGTACAGTAAAGGTGTTAAAGTTTAGTCGTGGTGCGGCATGAATGATGTTTTAAAAAGATATGCGAGGGTTTATAATAGTGATAGTGGGTTTGGTATAAAGGGGCGGTGAACTGAGGTTGTCGTCATAAACCGTGTCACGCATGCCTCAGCTAATGACTGCGGGGAGTCAGTTTCACGTTTCTAATTAATGGCTAACGAGACCATCCACTCACCTACAACCGTATTATCACTATGAAATCTTTTATCCATAAATAATAACCAAAATACAAATTAATTAAATCAACAACTACAACGTCGTTCACATAAGAAAACATTATATATATATATATATATATATATATATATATATATATATATGTATAAAGATTTTACATATCTATTATTACTTATGCCATCCTTCGGCGTCCTTACTCATATCTTATGTTGAGGATGTAAAATATTACAAATGAATTATTACAGAAATTACACAATGATTTAAAAGCTCTTATGCAAAAAGGTTCAACATGGATATTTGTTAAAGTTTTGATAGAGTTTCGGGAAGAGTTTGAGAAGTAGCGGTTAGTGCACATCTCTAGAGATCAACGGGTTGAAACTGCCCTTTATTATCCTTCGGGTAAAATTAAATCACTTACAATGTTTAATCATTAAACCAATATTGATATTTTCAAAGTTTCATAATATCGTATATTATATATATATTGTGCATCTAATAAATGAGCTTATCTAATAATTTTAATATTAATGAATACATTTTTGTTTATTCATATAATATTTTTGTGAAATCAGTTGAACCAATCAGAGATTTTACATACTTTAACATTATTATATATTAAAGCGAAATTAATTATGAAAAAATTAATTAACCTCGATATACCAATCATCTCAGGCAGGACTCGAACCTGTCTCGATGAACGAACAAAAAACAAATTTAAGTGTATGGAAGTTATGTAGTCTGATAAAGTGGATTTCTGACGATCATTCCAAAAATCTCGGTAGCATAGTGGTTAGTGCATCTGGGGATATACCAGGAGGGGCAGGTTCGAGTCCTTCCTGAGATGATTGGTGTATCAAGGTTAATTCATTTTTTTCAGAAATATTTTGTTTTAATACACTTTAATATAACATTTGTGTTTGTTTATGATTTTCAATTAAATGAATGTACTTATTTTATTGATAAAATTGTACATTGAAACAAAGGTAAACTGAATGTTTTTATAACTTTGTGTAACATCAGTCATATTAGATAGTTGGAAAATTTTTGTTTTGACTGGGATACGATGTACAAATCTAGACTTTTGATAGGAAATCATGCTATTTTTTTAGTAAATACAAAATATACTACAGTGAGAACTGGATATGGTGAAATTTTTCAGTTCTTATTGGAACTGCTGATGTTTAACCAATAAATAATGACAAAAATCATCGATCAAAAATATTGATTTAAAGAGGATTCGTTATTCGCTTGCTCATTTTCGACCTCTTTATATCGAAGATTTATTTTAAAAGCCTCTATATAGAGAATTTTTGAAAGAACATTGCTATATGACAAAAATCTCAATTATAATTTGCAAATCCCAATACGATGACATAAATTGTGTCCTTTGTTTACACCCTCTGTATTCTGGATTTATTCTAATTAATATGACGTTTGCTTTAGTAATTTCAGTGCACCTTTTTATGTTCAGAGTTTAAGGACAAATGTGTTATATGAGCGCTTGTGAATGAAGTCTGCAAAAAACCTCGATGTATCGAAATCATTGATATAGCGATTTTTTTTATTCCTCTTGAGATTCCTTATATCAAGGTTTCACTATATGTATAATTATATTGAATTTTATTAATAGAATATAATATTGAAAAAAAACGGAGTGATTTGTGAAAACTGCATGAACTATTTGGTGAATTGCGTGCTCAAGTCCAATATAAATCACCGGGCGTGAAACTGTAGAATTATACGGTGAAATCAATCAGTGAACAAGCGAAAGTAGTAAAAAGTTTAATGTTTATTTATATTCATATATAATGTATTTATTCGAATGTCGTAAAGTGACGATTTGAGCGGGTCTGTAAAACGAACAGTACATACGCGTATTAAAGGTTGTGTCGCCGAGATGGCTATATAAAATATTTTACGACCCTTGGCCGACGCGTCGTGACAAATTGGAAAAATAACCAACGATACGAGGACATTTCTATAAATTATTGCCATGAGCGACCGCTTCAATTATCCCTCAAATATTGGCTCTTACGATTGAAATTCCGCAATTTTATATTTCATACCGACGAACACTTTTCAGCCGCCGCTTTCCGTTATAGTTTTCTAAATGATCGATGTTATTTGCTACATTTATAAAAATAGTAATGTTGGAATTTTATTAATATTAGGTTAGTTTTCATTTTGTATTTATACATTGTGGATTGTATTCAAGAGCCGCCTTGTGGCCCAGTGGTTAGTGTAACGGATTCGTGAGTGAAGACTCCGGGTTCGATTCACGGCACCGGAGTCACTTGGTAGATCTAGCTTAGCAAACTAGATCTTAAGTACTCATTGCTGTGTGGTGGCCTGGGAAACCATCTCTACTATATTCTCCCGTAAAGGCCAAGGTGGCCTGGCCAACCCCTTATAAAGGGACTCCCGCCAATAGGGAAGGCGTCACGGTATTTATTTATTTATTCAATAAAAATCCATTCAAAAAAGCAATTTTTCTATTAGACACTACACATCCACATCCACATCCACAATTACGGTGATAGATACTAATTCTAATCCCGCTGTTAACGATTATTGGCGGTCATACGATATTTTAAAAGGGATGAAAAATCTGAAATCTTCTTGTGTTGAAATAACAATTTAATTTTTGATATGTCAGCTTCAGTCTGAATTAAAATATAAAAATGAAGATGTAAAAGAGGTCTAAGACAATAAACAGACACTTTCAGGTTTACTCGTTATTCGTAAGACGTAACAAGATGTGGCCGAATTGTTAGACGTATAATTAATCAACCACTCTCAAATAAGATTTAGAAGAGATTATGGAAGTTTTAGATCAGCCTCGATAAGAAAATCACGAAGAAGTAGAATAGTTTAAAAGAAAATGTTGGGAAAATCTTAAAAACTGATTATATATGTTCTTAGAATTTTAACACTTAACACTAATTTAATAAACACACACTTAACACTAATTGAATTTAAAATCTAACCCATTATATTTTTGTTCATTTTATGCCAGTGTCTTTTGGAAAGGAACCCCAATTTTAACTGTATTTTGGATGAGTCAACTAATCATACATGTGGTTAAGAATTATTAAAAAAAAAACATGGGATAAATAGTTTTTTCATGAAAAAAAACATGTTTTCAAGAAATATGATCTAATAATATACACGTGGTAAAAATCCCATATGAATTGATAGATTTTACTCAGAAAAGAATGTTTTTAATAGGGCTTGCGGGTGTTCTGATCCGATAGTGGACAGTAGACTTGGCTACCACACTTTTTGTACAGTCTGCCTAATAAAAGCTCGCCCCAACCTCGAATATGGTGGTCTGCCGGCGATAAAATAAATATTTGGTTTTAATTTCGCGATCTGCAACGTTATATTTTTGCTACCCGTGTTGATTTTGCGAACGAACGTATCTGAAAAAAGTTCAAGCAGAAGCTTCGCGATGCTGCACTAGTGTAAAGTCTACAAAATACTAATTTATGAAATCACTTCATTCTACTGAAGCATTCCATCACAACAATACAACATGATTAATTAAAGCAATTATAGTTTAAATAAATGAACTAGTTGAATGTGTGCAAGTGCAGGATGTGGCCAAGCCGACATTTATTGGTGAGCTTTGGAAGTGTACGAAGTGTGAGCTTAAAGCGGAATTTAACAAATGATTCAATTAAACTTTCACACGATTAAGCATAGTATCTGTCTTGATCCGCATTTACTAAAACCATTCTCTTCCATTTCATTCGTTATGCTTGCATCGTCCGATAGAACACCGAGCAATCACCACAAACCGTTAAATAATATAAAAAAAAACAACTCGTTCTGTAAACAAATTGAATGGGGCTGGTTTTAATTAAAATTTAGCTCTGCAGCTATATGATGATCATTAATCAGGTGAATTCTCCACTTGCAATTACACGTGCCCTGAAAGCATATTTCAGGACAGCCGAACCATTCAAAGAGATTAAACTTCAACACCAAAATAGAAACAAACATAATATGGTTGCTAGAAACATGTTTTTGTTGTTAGAATAATACAATCACGTTCATTGTGGCCGTGCTGAAATAATCCACATTTACTTGGCAAAAAAGTGTTCCGATGAAAACGGATTATCACATTTTCGTCTGATGCCAGTGGAAACTCGAAATTAAATTAAACAGCTGAAAAGTAGTTTGAAATTGCACTTAAAAAGTTACATAATAAATAATTTATTTATTTATGTAACTATAAATAAATAGTGTTTGGTAGAATCCTTTATAAGGGGTTGGCCAGGCCACCGTGGCTTTACGGGATTACATAGTTTCCCAGGCCACCCCACAGGACTGAGTCCTTCATATGTAATATGCTACACTACAACCATGCGTTATTAGTCATAAAACCAACAATAAAGTGAGATGCATAATTTATCCAACTGATAAAAATATATTTATTTAACGCTCAACTGAGCTTTTAAAAAAAACAAAAAAAAATGTTTTGAACAAAAGTGAACAAAAAAGATAAAAAAATACAATAAAAAATATGGTATTAAATTTACAAGAAGAAGTGTTAAAAAACATATAATTAACATACTGTCTTTAATATTTATAATAAATACGTGAGTCGATAGTCTAGTACAAACATAGATATAAACATAAGATATTGCATGAGTGGCTAAATGCGTGTTTAGTTCAAGTACATCAAGTAGCCAAAAACATTAGTTACCTGGCGAACATTATGCTGTAAACATCTCTCTTCATATCTTTATATTTCATAGTAAAATGGGTAAATGTATTGTTACTACATGTCATATGGACTCAAATAGATATAGGCTCATTTTTTATCTCTGAGTACATCTTTAAGATGTTTAAAATATTATTGCGTTTTAATAGCCAAATAATTGTCACAGCCACTCTCAGTGGTCACTAGAAATGTGTTGAGTGAGGGCGACACACTTATGCCTTTATTGAATAGGAGAGAAGAGTGCAACAATACACGGGATTCATAACTTCATTATATGCAATGCGATATCTAATGTTTATATCTATGAGTACAAAGTAATGAGAAATTAATTGATACCATAATGAGATATCGATACAAACAACAATTGAAATGAACAAAGGCAGGGGAATACCCCATAATAGAACATAAAAATAAAATTAGTATAAATATAAGGCAACACTGGGAAAAGAATTTTCCGTCTGATAACAGTACAAGTGTCGAAGAAAATATCAATATAAAAATAAATAAATATAAAGAGTAATAGCTAGTAAACCAACAAGAGGAAAATATAGTCAAAGCCCAAGAAATAGAATCAGTCAAAGGGTAGTTTTGAAGTCAGACGGTATGGAGGTTACGCGGGTAATTTTCACAAATAAGGGTGAACGAATAGAATGGAGATTGTAGAGGCACCTTTGAATAATTGCATAGAATAAAAAGCAGGCTATAGTATAAAGTAGAAGTTGTGTTTCCAGTAGTGGTAGTGCAATGCCAGAATAAATAAATTCCATGTTTGTGTAATGCAATTGCGAGGAGTACGGCCGCTGCCAGCCTTTAGCCCCGAATGCATTCTTTACTCCAAAGTCAATTAAAGACGAAAACAAAATTATAAGAGTATTCGTAGAGCCACTGCCGTTTCTGGAGCTTGCCGTCGCAAAATTTGCATTAGGGTAATAAATTTTTCGGTTAGCATCCCTTGCTTGACTTTTTAATGCGCCAACTGTTTAGTGCTCGCCACCACTTATACGTTTGCACAATCTTGCTTATCACATACATTATTCGTAAATAAACTTCACTCATATATATATAGTATATATATATATATATATATATATATATATATATATATATATATATATATATATATATATATATATATATATATATATATATATATATATATATATATTTAATCTAAATCTCGAAACTAGTTTTTTAATAATAATAATATTATATTAATTTCAAAATAGTATTAGGGATATTTAATAATACCGAATAAATGACAATTCTCAAAAAAACTATTAATTAGGAGACTCGCTATTTAAATATTATGATAAATTTGTCATAATATGAAAACCGTACTAAATTATTTTATTTATAAAAAGTTAATATTCAAACTTCTTCTGATAGAAAAATAAACAACTTTAAAGCAAAAATGAAATCAAAACTCAAAATAGAACCTTCCTATTGAAAAGCCAAACAGAACATAAAAAAACAAACACAAATTGGAATTTAAATTAAAAAAAAAATACTTTTTAGCAATTACAAGTTACTTTTAAAATATTCAAACTGAATAAAAGTTTTTAAATATATTTCTTTAGGGCATCGGTCTTAATTTAACCAAAAGCTATAGCACAAGTATGATCAAATGTAATTAAATGTAGATTGGAAACGCTTGTTTAAGAAAAGCATTTCTGTTAAATGTACCACGTTGAAATGCATTATACGAATACATATTTAATGTGGATGAGAATTAGGGTTAATCCCATGCAATATGATTTTGGATTAGGAATGTTCTATTAGACAGACTGACAAGTTGTCTCACTCAAGCGACTTGGATTAACATTTTGAAGTGGAATAGTTCAGCCTCCATTCACACAGAAATTCAATTAATTCTGTGATTAACTATCACTAAGATAATGTCGAATTATTATACTGGGTGTTTATATTAAAACAGTAATATTAAATGTTATTGAAAGTGTTCACATACAAATCACGGCATCGATTGGACGGGATTGTTACTTAGATGTCGGCTTTTCCGGCTCACAAATTCGCCTACAACTTCGGACTTAATGGGTTTGGTATATTCAGGATTTAGCCAGGTGTCTGTAACAATGTCTGCACTCGGTATTTTTGGCTTAAATACAGTATAAAGTCACATTACAACATGTAGGATTATTTTATAAATGTCATGTATACAAAACATGCACACGCGAGATAATATTCCTGAAACACGCTACTCTTCAAGACCACCTGAAGCTTTTGTTCTAGATATTATTGAAACAATGGAAATGAAACATAAACTATGCATTTTATATGCGTCATACAAATTTAAATTATCAAGTGGGTTGTATAGTTTCAGAATTAGTAGTATGTACACAAAATTAACAGTACAGTGGTACCTCGACAAACGAGTACCCTCAAATATGAGTTTTTCTAGATAAAAATTCGAAATACGAGCAATCAGCGAGAGAAATTTATTTGACTACATGTGAGAGCGAGAAAAGTTTAGTGAAAAATGCAAAGACAAGTGAAGAGAAAAGCAGTGACGAAAATTAAACGTAATATTATTAGTAAGTATTAATTAAATTTAAGTAACACTTTATAAATCGAAGTTATTTCAATATATTCTCGTTTTGGTCTTGTATAATAAATATTTATCATTTATAAATGCATCAAAAACACGTGGTACGTGAAGAAAAGAATTTTTTTTGCTAAGACTTTTTGGGGGGCCGGAACGGATTAATAGCAGTTTGTATGGAATTGTATGGAAAAATTCGATTCGAGTTAAGAGTTTTTCGAGTTACAAGCAAAGTTGGGGAATGCATTAAACTCGTATCTCGAGGTAACACTGTGTGAATGAACGTTAGAGCTTTTTTTATAAAAATATCTAATGTTTTATTGGTAATTATAGTTATTTACTCACCGCTAAAAATATTTGAATATACTTGTTTAGAATATCATAAAAAGATTTATTTAATTTAACACAGATATAGTATTATTTAATACGAATATTTTCATGCACACAACTTTAAGTGAATTAAATAAAGAAAAAAATACGTAGGGAATTTATAAAACGTAGACAAAAATGAACTAGTGATGTGAAAATATTTGAAAAAGTGCACACGAGTACGACGAACAATCCAGTGCTCGGCGGGAGTTCAACAGATTTTCGCATTTTACAGGCGAATAAAGTTCCGTTTTATGTAAATTAAAATTTTATACTGGAAACAGTCGTATAGTCGGACCCTCCTTTGGGTGTACTTTACTTTTTTCCAAGCAGACAAGATAAAGCAATTTGAAATTTTCATAACGGTGTTCGGCATTGCGACCGTATCGGCAATAACAATAAAAGCCTTCATTTAACAGCCGACCTCGTTTGAGGCTTAACCGTTTATGTTATTATTCAAGATGAATAGTTTCCCTTTGAAATACTAAGTAACTTGGTATTTTACACCGCGCCGTTAAACTCTTTACTTCAAATCGATACCTTCAGAATGTCAGATTCGTATCGTGTTACTTTCATAGAACAATTATTACCAACTATTTAAGTTTTCATTAAAAGTCAAATATTGAGTTTAAGATTGATCGGGTTATTTTTTTGAACACCATATATTTTTTGAGTTCACTATGTAAACTGAACTTCCAGTCATAAATCTGTTGTCATTTTTTTATTTATTTATTATACTTACGCCTTTTAAGGTATTAACTTAAAAAAAATGAGCCGCCTTGTGGCCCAGTGGTTAGTGTAACGGATTCATGAGTGAAGACTCCCGGGTTCGATTCACGGCACCGGAGTCACTTGGTAGATCTAGCTTAGCAAACTAGATCTTAAGTACTCATTGCTGTGTGGTGGCCTGGGAAACCATCTCTACTATATTCTCCCGTAAAGGCCAAGGGGACTCCCGTCAATAGGGAAGGCGTCACGATATACAACTTTAAAAAAAATATTATTCAATATAATAATAGAAAACAACATAATAGTAATTATAAATATTAAGATGACTTTGATTGACATATTAAGATATATAATAATAATTATAATAAGGTACATTGAATTAAATTGAAGTTTAATAAACTAAAAATAAATCAAAATGTTTGCAAGCATATTAAAAAGCTTTCAAGGGAATAAAATATTATTAAAATTAATTACTCAATTTTACAGTTTAGTTCACTTGTTAGTGGTTATTATATTTATTTATATTTCAACAAACTTTTAATATTTATGGTCATAGCTTAAGCCTGAGATTCCTAGGCGTGCGTTGCGGCAAACGCACACCGTAAAGACGGTAATAGAGTTGCTTTGCTTTACTTTTGATAGGCTTATTGATAATTGGTGCCTCGACCGAGGCTCAGACGAGGCATTAATTAACAATACAACGATCATAAGTGTAGCTAAGTAACTCTACTATCGTATTTACGCTGGCGTATGCCTGGGAATCCATTGCCGCGGAAACCAAAGTGTGTATTTTTTAACATTTATAATTACCATAATATTTTTATTCTTGTATATTTGTGATACCGTAGCTTTCTTTTAGTTAAATACATATTTGCATACAAAATATTCCGTAGAAGATTTTGATGAAAGAGTATATAGGCAACATATGCATAAATAGAAGTTAATATGAAAAGGTTGTTGTAGCGAAGGTAATCAATAATGTGAGGCTGTAGACCTTGAATGTCCTTGTAGTGTCAGCAGCCTCGGCCAGACGAAGCCTGCTCAGGTGATATTGGGGCCTATTGAATTTGCAAATTAAATTACCCCTGCGGAATCCAAAGCAACCCTGGCGCGTGCGGTATTCTGCTTTTTGATACTCTAGATATACACCCTGAATTTGTAATGAACCACCAAACATGATATGACATTTTAAACACCAACTACAATATTCTATTAACCCATGACCCTTAATTATGAAATTTGTAACACACTGATTCCATTACAACTATTCGATTATACCATTATTTGTTATGCGACGATTATATCGCCTGCTCCAGCGTATAATATCGTAAGTGCAAAAAAAATCAGTGTGCTCTTAAGTCTTTGTGGAACTGAGCCACATATTGCATGTATGAAACGTCAAAAAATGTTGATTTTCAATCATTATTTCACCTATTAAGTGGGACTTTTTCGAAATAGTAAAATAGTCCTATTTGACCGGCAACTAATGTAGATTCATCTATCTATAACACATTTCATTTCTCTGTCAATAGAAGGTATTTAATCGCAAATTGTTATATTTTATAAATAATAAGTAAACCGAGTGACACGTGACAGGCAGTGTTACCAGATAGAATGTGTGGCTCAGTTCCATAAAGACTTAAGATTTTTTTCACTTACGATATTATACCCTGGAGCAGGCGTTATCTTAAATACAATTATTAACTGTTGCAATCCCTTGAAAAAGTCCATATTGAGCATAACATTCAACTAAGCATTGCCATTGATTAATGAGAACGGTTTATTCAAATAAAAAAATACAGACAAGAGCTTTTGATTTATTAAACACAATAATAAAAAGTGCCTTAAAATCAATTGAATCGCTTTTCGTGGAATTGAGTACTAGAGTTTTAATTAAATATACAGTTAAACTGTCAAAGTAATGAAACAGTTGAATTAAAGTATATTCTGAGACTTCGACTATTTAATAATCGCCTCAGTATTTACCTTACAATCCAGGAAACCAAAGTAAACCTGAATCAAAACGATTGATCACAATTTTATTAATATTATTTCCAATCTCCAAGTCGTAATACCCAACAAGTCAATACAATTGTTTTACTTGAGCCGGATTTGAACTCATGATCACAGTATTTGCAGTCACGCGTCTTATCCCCTGAGCTATAAGGCTGATTATATTATTAATATATAATATCTTGGTAATTTATAAATCAAATGCAAAGAGATTTACTTTGTTGTAGATTGTTTGCATGATCGAATGTACATGAAAAGATAATGGATAGAAGATGACCCGAATAATATATGTAATGTTTACATCTATTGTAATAGTATTACTTTTATTCAAAATCCAATTTTTTAGAGCAAACTGAACGTATTTTTATTGATAATATACCACTATGTATATTTCCAGTAAACAAATATATTTGATATTCCCCAATTTGATCGCAACACGTCGAGTGTCCTTTATCTAGGTACGCAGTCAAAAATTCGAGCAGGATATGTTTTTTTCACAAAGAGTCTCCAGTTTCAGGCGACAAATAAATATGTATAGTATTGATATGATCACGTAGTTGTGAGTTGAATCGGGATTGAACATATATTGAGAGCACAAGTGTGGATTTGTATGGATCAAATCACGTATCGGATGACTGTTCGGCTAGCCATATGTAAATTTGGGTAGCTAACTTGCAGCTGATGCACCCATATATACAATATTATAATGCACACAAATTACAAAAAAAAATGACGTGGGAAACATTTTCTCATTAATAATCAATCAGTTACAGTACGAGGCAAAACAAACTACAAAATATGACCGAGAGAATTTAAATCCCCACGCTGTTTTCGGATTTGGCTTTAATCCAAACGGATATTTAAGTGAGCATTTCATTTGAGTAAATGTATTATAAGTGTGTTTTTACATAAACGCATGATTGATAAGTATTAATTGTTATTTAATATAATACTTTTTAAACTCTTCAGTTTTTTAATATAAATACAGGGGTTGTAGTGTATCGCAAATAAAGCGATTTAAAAAAATACTATTAATTGAAAATGAAATAATTACGTATTACACACGTGACGTATTTCACAGAAATAGTTGATTCTTCAATATTTTTTGAACCCTTTTCAATAACCATAAATAATAGAGCATTATTTTGCATCTAATCTAGTTTTTAACATATACTTTAATCTCATCGGTAATAGGGTTGTATTTTGGAATTAATCCTAAATGGTAGTATACAGAGTGGACTTAAAATAACTGAGAAAATTTTAGGGGGTGGTAAAAAAAAATAACAATTAATAATATTAATTGCGTATAACAGACACAATACTCACGTAAAATTCACTAATGAGTAATAGTATTTCACAGAAACAACTGACCCAAACTCGATTCCAAAAGTACTATTAATATTTTTAATTAATAATATATTTTTTCACTTATTTTTGCGATACCCTACCACCCTCAAAAATATTCTCAGTTAAATCATGGCCATCCTGTATAAACTTCTTACATGTATTGTAGGTCATTGAAGTATGGGCAATTTAAAAAAAAAAGTTTTATAAAACAATATAATTGTGGGGAAATAAATAGTATGTACTTAGATATGGTTAAAGAAAAATATAAATGTACACTAATAATTAAATTTTATTGGAGGTATTTTAAGGGTAAGAGTTTGTTCATAGGTAACTATAAAAATATGGTTATTGATAATGGAATTTAAGTGTTGAAAACAGTGTTAATTTATAGCGTTTATCGTTGATCTTATGGAGTGGTGGAAAATAGATAGAAAAATGTCGCTTGCAATGTTTGTGAACCGTATCAAACCACAGGCAGTGTGCACTCTCTGTGACTGTGGCTCGTAGGCTTTTTTTCATTGAAGCCGTTCATTTTTATTTTATTTTTTTGAATTTTATTTTCTCGCAGAGTGTCGCAGTGCACGGAAAATTGTTTCGACCTGTCATACATTTGTGACTTTTCCACCAGAAAATAAAATACTGGGAGGCGAGGCTTTAGTATACGCAAGTGATTTCAACCGAAATTTAGATATCTGTGCACTATGGATTGTGGTTATATATATATATATATATATATATATATATATATATTGTATGTTTATTTGAAATGAATCAAGTAGTTACAATCTGTATCAAATCCAATCAAAATTTTGTTTTGTTCATTTTCACTAAAATAAAAATATTGTTAAAAGAATAATGCGTAAAAATGTGGTTAATACTACATTAAAAAGATAATTCTACAATGATTTTTTTTTAATATAATATTTTTGTGAAATTAGTCCAACCAATCAGAGACTTTACATACGTTAACATTATATTAAAGTGAAATAATTCCAAAAAAATGAATTAACCTCGATACACCAATCATCTCAGGTAGGACACAAACCTGCCTCTTCTGGTATGGCCCAGATGCACTAACCACTATGCTATGGTTACTTATTACACTTTATCAGACTACATCCCTTCAATATTCTCATTGTAATTCTCATGTCTGCATGTAAGTGTCACAATGTTTAGTGAACTGCAAAAATCAACACTATGTGATCGAAAAAAAAGTGTATTGAAGGGAATTAATATTAATTTATTAATACTGTAGACGTCCAGTTTAGACACAAAACATTTTATCCGATACACGACCAAAGATTGTAATACGATCCACGTGCTTCTTAGAAGAGAGTCGAAAAATATAAAAAAACGCATGCCATACTATTGTCATTTTTCCTTTATTTCTTACAGAAAAACAACGTCCTCATTGGTATAAATTCATGAATCTGGAGCGGATGGAATATGTTTAGGTTTCACTCCACCATTAATTATAAAAATGTATCTTAAACTAATCCAAATATCGTTAAAGTATCTTGGATAAAAATTATATTAGAATATATGCACTAATTAAAATAAAATTCAATATGCAAATGGGGTTGTGAAAGCAATATGTATTTAAAAACATATGACGCCAAATTTACTGGTATCACTTTTTAATCTGTATTCGCAAACTCGAGCGCCTCCAACTCGTTAGCCGAATTTGATGCTTGAAAGATATAACTGAAATATTACACTCGTATTAAATATATAACATCTAAGCCTTGCAAAAAATTAAACCCCATGCACGAAATGGATTTGGTGCAGTTTAAATGACGTATGATATGCATTAGGGTGGTTTGATTTATTTAATTTTTTAGTATTGAAATCGTATTGGTTGTATAAAAGAAATGTATATGTAGATAAAATTTGTAAAACGATATTGAATAAACTAAATAAATATTCGAATGTGTACATTTTACTTACTTAGTATAATTTTTCCTCTATAATCCAATTATCTTACGTCACGTCGCTTCACGTCGCGTTGTGGAAGGACATTCATTCTCTGTGACGTGCCAGCTTATTATTAAATAAATGGAAGAATACCTTAAGCATCCATAATTTAATCCTGATTACTTGTTTTTAATCATGTAAACATCCCTTCCTGCTTTCGAAACGACTATTTGAAGTAACTCGATGTAATGAAAAAAGGTGTTATATTTGTGTGACATTGGATTGATTGTCATGGCATCTTAGAACAGTGAGGCTTGTTTTGTATACAACCTATCTTTAATTGAACTTAAAATAATTCAAAGGCCAATATGTAATTCCAATACAATATCTTTAAAAAAATAGACTAAAGATTTTTTTTCGTATGAAAAAAGTACTTAATTAATAATAAAATAATTTATTATGAAATATGAGCTCACTTTATGATGTCATCGCATTAGTTCAAGTTCAAGGTCAAGTTCAAATTTGTTGTTTACTTGCAATGTGCGTAGAGAATTTCGGTTGAAATTATGTTGTACCGTAATTTGTTTACAAATTCAAATCAGGTAGCCAATCACCTAATAAGTAAATATGCAAGATTCTCAAACTTTTTAAAATGACAATTAAAAATTGAAAAGTTTAACTAGTCGACTTGGACCATTAATGAAGGTGTGGTTGTGTTACATTTAATGTACCATTCCTTAGCTTTAATTATTTTAAGTTCAATAAAAGACATGTTAAATATGTAAAAATAAAATATTTGCAACAAAATGAGACAAATAATATTTTCAGTTAATACTATTCAATGTTATTAGAATAAGCTAGAGGTAATCGAGCAGTAGAGTATTTCTTCAGTAAATAGTGCAGG
Organism: Agraylea sexmaculata; assembly: GCA_022606485.1. Classification (NCBI taxonomy): domain Eukaryota; kingdom Metazoa; phylum Arthropoda; class Insecta; order Trichoptera; family Hydroptilidae; genus Agraylea; species Agraylea sexmaculata. The sequence goes on along the minus strand of JAGTTH010003515.1, from coordinate 5,791 downwards.
CGGCCGGCTGTAAAATCGGAAATGCCGGGCATTGCTTATAATATTTTGGGTGGTGCACTTTTTGTACAGCGTTAATTATTTCCAACAGTTAACGGTTATTGCTTGGCAAAATTCCACAGCGTAAGCGTCGTGAAATTTAATTTCCGCATCGGGTCATAGTTACCGCCACACTCTCTGTCTCTATATCTTTTTTCTGTTTCGGCTTAAGCCAAAACGACAAATTCAAATATGAAGCGCCGTTGGCCGTTTAAAAACTCGTGTATTTTGTATAATTACATATAAATGTCGTATCGCCTGCGAAACCTTTGCCCCAGCATCGCTGTCTCGCCAAACACTTCGTTTTTGTTTATTGCATTTATTTTTGTTTGCATTGAAAATCAAAATAGAAAAATTCACATTCAGTATACAGTCAACGACTTTTCTAGGCGGAGTGCTTTCGTAGATGCGCCTGAATCCTGGCAATTCGATGAACATTTATCATGTTACTAATAAAATTATCACATTTATTTTATTTTACTTTTTTTTTTAATTTTATTTTACCAAATGGATGTCTTTTGAAATTTTATTACATTTATACACGGTCACCTATTGTAAATCTCTACCTGACTTAATTAGTCAAATCTCTCAATTGCAATAGCACATAATTTTTTTGCCCATAATATGTAAAAAAAAATTAAACATTCTGATTGAAAGTTTTAGTAAATTAATTACTAATTTAAGATATTTATACGAAATCACAGTTTAAATGTATCTACAATAAATAAAAATGAATGATTTTGTATATTAATTATATGTATTTTTTTATAATTTCAATCATTCAAAACAAGTATTTTGAGAAATGCATTAAAGAAATTCTAAATTATATTAAATTGCATATGAACAAAGCATATTAATATATATAAATTTGACTAAAAAACGCTATACTAAAATCACTTACTTATAAATTATGCAAATAAAAACAAATATTTTTTGAGAAAATGAAAGCTTATCTCACCAATAGACTAAAAAAATGTTGTTAAATGAGAACATGTGAATAAATAAGTAAATAGTGAAAAATGTACGTCTTCTTTGGTATCACAAATTTGATAATCAGATACTAAACAGGTTTAAGAGAATCTGTCACAAAAAATATTAAAAAAAAATTGGATTATTTTGATACTAAAATATACAGTACTTGTGCTCATTAAAGAAATAGTAAAGTATTACAATTTCTTTATTTAATTTGAATATCAAATAGTTTGAATAGTACAAAACATCTTATGAATTAGACTTAGGTGTAGATAAATATTTTTACCTATAACTAATATGATAAATAATAATAATTATATGGAAATAATAAAAATCAATTTACAAAATATGTGTATAATAATTGTGATCTTATCTAGACTAGTAATATTGTAAAAATATAATTTTATTATTTGTTTGCCAATTCGGTTTGGATTTCATGCTTATTTGTGATGAATGTTTAATTAATATTGGGGATATAAATCTTTTTACGTTTAACTAACATGATTTTTTGATATGAGAGGTACCTAATATTAAATAATAAAAATGTACGGGGAAGAAAATATAAACCCATCAATAAATTACCCAATAAAACCCATCATCCAAAATGGTTAATTAATAATGTATTGCATATTATTTGTTGTCTATAATTAGGTAGTGGATTATTGTTTTGACAGGTGGTGGTGTGTGTTTTTAGATTGGGCCATTGTTGAAGTAATTTAAGATATTGCGTTTATAAGTGAGTTACGGTAATGTAATTGTGGGAGTAAGAGAGGCTTTATGTAGCTAGCTCAGTGTATTTGTAAACATCATTAAGTTTGCGGACTGTCTGTATCCTTGTGTGCATATTTGTGAGAAGCACAAATGTGTGTAAGTTGCTTTGCCTGCTCTCAGCAAACACTTGCATCTTCTGTGATATGTTGTTTGAACATACAATATTATTTACATATTGAAGAAAATGTAGCCAGGGTGGAGCGCCTCGACGCATAACTGTTGACAGACGTCCCAAGAAAGCGATCCCATTGGACCTGACAAACTAATTCACACTGAATTAAATCAACTCAATTATTCATACTTCTACAACATTATCGTATATATTCATCAAACATTAAATTACAAGCCTTTAAATATATTTGATGGTAACTCGAACAAGATTAAATACATTTATACTCTCTGTAACCGAAATCTTATATTAATTTATTTATTCCTTGTTTATTAATTTATTAAGTTTATTATTAATTATTATTCCTTGGAATTTATTTATTTATTTATTCTCTCCGGGGCTGTTTTGAGAAGGTTTTTTTACTATTTTTTTTATTAATTTAATTGTTTTTAAACACAAAAACGTGTTAATTCATGATCCGTGACAGAGCGGCTCTGCCCTATTAAATAACCCCATTATTATTCACCTTACAATGCAGGAAATCAAAGTAAACCTCGATTAAGACGATTGATCAGGATTTTTATTAATATTATTCCGATAAGACTATTTCTTTATTTGAGTGGTATTTGAATCTATGACGACAGTATTTGTAGCCACGCGTCGTATAAAAAATATTGTTAATAGTTTCTCTTAAATGCATAAATTTGTCTATGTGTTCTTTCTACTTTGGAATTCTTATTGAGATCTGTTTATAATCAACAAATAATAAAATTGTACCTATAGCAGGTTAGGAAATGAATGTGGTAGGAATAAAATAATACAGAGACTCATGAATATGAATTGCTTATGTATTTAGTGTTTTATGGAGGAAAAACTTCATTCTATGTACTCCAAAACAAATTTCTTACATAAATATGAAATTACACCACATAACATAAAATGGTTATTGATGTAATGTTTCACAAATAATATGTTAATTTCAATACATCTGTAAAATCTCGTGTGAAGATATCGATGGAGTGTGTATGAAGAGTAGAGGATGGCGAACATGACAGCTATTTGACGAAGGTTCTGGCCAAAACTAAACTACCCTCAGAGGATACGCAGACAGGGTTGTTCAGATTTAATTGTGTGGTTTAAGACAAGAACTACATCAGACCCGCACGCGGCCAATGCTTATCAGGCATCGCTGTCAGAAGCTATGCGGTCAGATACCGCCATCATCTTATTATTACTACAACCATCACCTCTTACAATGTAAACACTGATCATTTTAAACGATCATTATATTTATTGGTCTTTTGATAAAATTGTGAAATTTCATATGAGGTCATAAAGTGCAGCGATGTAATATAACTAACTGTATGCGCTCTCAAAGTTCTACGTCTCAATGACATATGACAACTTTTTACGATGTCTCCTCTCTATTACTTCTTCTACTCGAGCAACTTTAAAGTCATCAATTCAGGCTCAAAGCAAATCTAACAATATTTGTCTGTAACCATATAAACTTAAACGCCGCCGCCTAAGGGGTAGTTTATTGAACACAACTACGTATTTGATTAATGATAATTTTTCATTCTAAAATATAAATAATAATTTATGAAAATTATATTATTTGTATTAAATAAAACGGTATCAAAGTAAGTAAACACCAATTTAATTATTGAGTTAAGGGTTGGGAGTTTGATTCTCCCTGTTGCCCACCCTGCTCCGATGTTAGGGTGATTTTTTTAAAGGTTGGGTTGGGTCTTGCTCATTTTCCGATTTTCGAAATAATAAAATATTTTTCAGAATCCAAGTAACCTTATTAGAGCACAAAAAAGGAAATTTATTAAAAATTATTAAATGTTTGTCACTTCGACATCTTATATTTCATTTCATATCAATTTCACCATTAACGGATTTCCACTAAACAAATTTTTAGAATTATGAATTGTCATGTCATTTGGTAGGTTCTTAGGTCAATAATTTTAATAAAAACATGGATTTGACCCCAGCAGTGTTGTTGGTAAGGTAAATTATCTTCTCCATATTTTATTTTATTATATTCCCTTGTTGAATACTGCAATATCTAAAATAAGAATATTATTTTCGTACGGAGACAAGTGGCTGAAAGTGCATTCAAATTGTAGACATGGACATCTTGATGGAAAATATATATTATATGTATTACTATGAAGAAGCTCACGACGACATCTCACTCCATCGACAGGGAATTACTTGTTAATTCCCAATTACGCTTTGAGATATTAATGGTACCTGCTTGTACAGTCTAATACCATGAGATGGGGAACTTGCCTGTCTGTGGGTGTCATGGACTACTTGCTTCGGGACTCTGAATAACCACTGTTCCGTTTGTAATCTTATTAGCCATGCTACTTATATTGTAAACCGTATTCCCGGTACGCTTGATTCCATCATTGAATTTCAATAGATAATAAAGTTCCATTGTTAGCTTGAAATACCAAAACACCGGGTACAAACAAGCATTATCAATATAAAACATCATTTGCATGCCTTCGTGTTGGTTAATATAATAAATTTACACATTACAACGATTTTGCTTTGGCATAATTTCACTGTCGAATAAACACATAAATTGAAAGCTTTTTAAGCAGAGTAAACATATTTGATTTTAATTAATTATATAATTGCATGGGTACAGTTTTCATAATAGTGGGTTCATTACGTCAATACTTCGTTGAACATATTTACTCTATACTCATGCACTTTATATGAGGTTTTAATTTTTTTTAAGATAAAGTTTTTTTTTCAAACTATTTACCCCTATTGCATAAAATTAAAAGGACCTCTGTCACTTAGAATAGAAGTGTGTAAAAATTTTGATTGATGGAAAATAAAAACAAAAATAAATGGAGTAAATGGATCTCAAAAAAAAGATAAAAAGGAATAAATGTTTTATATATAACCCATTTACAGATATGAAGATTAATAAACAATTAACAAACAATATATATATATATATATATATATATATATATATATATATATATATATATATATATATATACTCTTCTCTTATATATATATATATATATATATATATATATATATATATATATATATTGACAACCCTTCTCCATTCTCTCCTGTTCTTGCATATCTCTCTTGCTTCCTCTAGATTCATGATTTTATTCATACATCTCCTTTTGTTTTTGGTGCTCCTGAATGCTTGCTAAAAACATGATTTGTTATTATATTTTAACAGCATAAGAGTTATATCTCATTGCATATAAAAATCAGTTAGGGGTTGAAAAATTCCACATCCTATGTAATGCATTATTTCAATGCAAGGTACATGTAACATTATTGTAATGTGAATTATTAGATTTATAACTAGAAAGCTCTTAATAGGGTGAAACTGTTATATATGTATTATTGAATCAAATTAGAAGTACCGATGCATTGTGTGAGGACAAACAGGGTTGTTGAGCCCACAAAACATTTAGTGATGGGACCAGAAGCGACAAGTGAAAAAGGCCAGCCACCACCAGACAAACGTTCTAAAGTTTATTGTAGTTTTAATACCGTACTGGCATTTGAGATTTTATATCTCCAGCAATTCAACGTGAGTGTGTATGCACCGGTTTATGTTCCAAACTTTTTACGATATCTACCCGTTTCTTCTTGCCTGTTACGCTCAACTACTTCACTATAACTGACTCAGTGCTTGATTAATAAACTTTAATGAGTCCACCCCACGCCCTTCCAAAGTGAACAGGTTTCGAATAAATAAAAACTACCAACTATCGACCGACTAAAATATTTCTTAGTTTAAATATGAAAATGCAGGGGTGGGTGCTCAATAGCGTCTGATTTTTCAACAATAACAATACTAACATAAAATGAACATATACAATACATCTAATATAACATATT